>NW_019167993.1:9016555-9302301 GCF_002303985.1 Durio zibethinus | reverse complement strand
CCATATTAGTATTTAGTTTCAAATTCAAAATATGAAGTACTAAAGATTAAATAATAAAATGATGTATAGGACTAATATTAATATTTATATTGTATTTATATTATTAATATAAAAATAATTTTATAATAATTATTTAAGTGAGTATTATAATTCAATATTTAAAATAATCTTTATATGGGATTAAATAACTAAGTATCATAACTAAAAGATTAAAAATCAAAACAATTTTTATATGTTTTTATTAAATTAAAATAAATATAAAAATATGTTAAACATGTTAAACATATTAAACAGATACTCCTATGACAGGATTAAATTAAACATGTTTTTCATATTATATCATGTATTAAACGTGTATCCATATAACATGTTTTGTTTAATTAATGTGTTTTTTGTATTTTACACGTGTTTAGATGTATTAACACGTATAAAATATAAATTATCATATCTAAATCCGTATCAATATGAATAAATACAAAACATGTTTTTTAAAAATACATATACAATTTTTTTCATGTTATTTTTATATTGTGTCATAGTGTCGTATTTGAAATTGTCAAATCTACATTCCAAGAGTAAAAATGACAAAACAAAAAAAATCATTAATGGAAGGCGAAATCCATGTATGTAGCAGTAATTTTGTTTATTCATCCTTCAGAAAAGAAACAAAAAAATTAAGATAAAGTTTACACATTAGCATTTGATTTACCGTTTGTTGCATATATTCATGCATGCATGATTGTTCCGAAAAAGGAAAAAAAAAACAATTAAAAGGCAACCAAGCTTGCTTGCTATATGTAATTTTATTTTTAATTTTACTTTTTTCTCTTCTAATTTTTTTCAAAACAAAATTTGCAATCTTGGGGTTTTCCTTTTTTTTCCCTGTAACAAGCCATAAATAGACAAAGAGAATAAATGAATTTCCTTAAGTGTGAATGTAAGAGACAGGTCAATAAACATTTAAAGACAGGTGCTTCTTCTTCCCTTGCCCTCGACACGTTTTTTTTGCATGTCCTTCATTGTAAATGACGATAGATACCCTTTCCGTATTAAACTTTTCATCACCAAATCTGCAACTATTTCTACATCTATATATATTTTATCAATTTTCTGTCACAACCCATCTTTTCAAAGAAATCAACGAGTGAAAAAATGACATCAAATTTGGCAAAGGAAGTTCCTCATGATCATGGCCCTGATTTGATCAACAAGCTTCCTGACACACTCTTGACTGAGATTCTATCAAAATTACCAGCTGATGAAGCTGTAAGAACAGGTATTTTATCAAGGCGATGGAAGGGTTTATGGAGGTATGTTTCTCGTTTAGATTTTGATCCAAAAAGGATGATGAAACCAAGCAAACAGATTCTTTATCAAGAGCAAATGATCTCTCAAAGACTTGGAATCAATTCCTTGAAACATGATGTGAAGAAAGAGATTTTCCATGCTGTTATGATGATTAACAAGGTATTGTTTTCTCATCGATGTAACTTGATTAGTTGCAAAATCATTCATTTCCCAGATAGCTGCAAATATGGTCAGCTTGAAAAATGGATTGAATATCTTATATCAGAGAAAGGGGTACAAGAACTAGCTTTCACTTGTGAAGAAAGTCCTAGTTGTCAGCAGAATTTTACAGCAAGATTTAGTAATCTGAAATGGAGTTTGCCATCAGAAATTTTCTCATGTGCAACTTTGCATGCACTTGAGTTGACAAATTACAAGCTTGAAACTCACTCCCCTTTTGATCAATGCCAAAATCTAAAAACCTTGAAACTCAAATGGTTGTCTCTTCCAACTAAAATCCTTGATGGAATCATTTATAGTTGTGGGTTTTTAGAGCATTTGAGCCTTTGTTCTTGCACCGGTTTCAATCGAGTTCGGATTGTTAGTGATAATGTTAACACTGTGGAGCTGGAGTATTTGAAACTGAAAGAGATATACTTATCAACGAAATCCCTTGGGGTTTTGGTGCTTGATTCTATAAAATGTCCAGCCAAAAATTTGGTTATCAATGCCCCAAAACTGAAGGTGTTTCGTGCATATTGCAATCCGAAACATGGAAATCCAAACCAAATTGTCAGAGATCCAGAAAATAAGCCATTGAAGGCTGCAGAAATTCTTGAGCATTGCAGTGGTCTATTAGTAAGTATTTTCATTATCTGTTTTGTTTTTACTGCATCCTGTGAATTTTATACAATCTCATATGTATATGTTTGATTATCTGATAAATTGTTTTGGTTAGCCTCCTCAAAGACCTGAAAATGATCAAGCTTATGGTCATCGAGAGGATAACTCTAGTTTTTTCGAAAATTTATGGAAGCTATCGATTGATTTGGACTTGAACAACATAAGGGAAGTGTTGATACTTTCTTTCGTTTTACGAGTATGCACTCATCTACAGCAACTTCAAATCAATATACAGGTACATGCCATTGCCAATGAACTTGAGCTTTGTCTTCAGAGGCTGATTTATATTATATCAAACATTTTTTGATAAATATATATATATATATATATATATATTCTTCTAGATTAAAGCTTATTAAATGAAATGCATTCTGATTTTTGGAATAAAATGCATCAATTATTTGTGATTTTTGTGTAATATTTAATTTTAATTTATGATTCTTAAAATTCAATTATTAGATCACGATCCTTTAAAAGTGTTTCAATTAATTCATTCATTCCGTCATCATAAGAAATTTAACTAAATATGTTAAATCAATACCACGTGTATGGATGTCCAGATGATATAAATTTTAACCAAAAAATCAAACTAATTCCTTTTCTTTTTTGTCATGTGAACTTCCACATGATTGACAGAATCGAGTGAATTTGAAACATTCTTAAAGGTCATGGATATGTGATGCAATTTGCTCTTGATTTTTGTATATTTAGGAAATGCAATCTAAATTGAGGGAAGCGACCTCAGATAATGGTACTCAAAATTGCTCATTGCCATATCCAGAGTCAATGTTATGGGATAAAAGGGAGCTATGCGATTGTATCACGCGTAACCTAAGCGTAGCATCGATAAAAGGATTCAAAGGAAAGGAGAGAGAATTGGAATTTGTTAGGCATCTCATAACAAAAGCTACTGTGATGAAGAAAATCAACATATGCTGCAGTGATAGCTGCTCAAGAGAAGGAGCTGAGGCAACACTTAGGTTGCTGTCATTGCCAAGGTCATCCATCAATGTTTCAATAGTCTTGCAACCAGGGCCTGAATTTGAATCGGCTGAGGTTGGTGCAAGTTTTGAAAGATGGATCTTAACCCTCAAGTAGTCATGATTGAGTTTTAGAGTTCGATATATGTGATAAGATAATTTATATCGTATTATATGTTGTTTTATTTACTGAATCTTTAAAAATTTAATCATAAACATAATTACGATGCGTTAAAAAATTTTCTCGTTACACAAGCAAAGAGATTCTAGTTTATTTATTCATCATCAGCAATTTATACTTCCCATTACAACTTCATAACTGCTCTTAATTAAGGGTAATGTTAGAACATATATAAGAACATGTTTGAAATTGATGCATTAATGTTACATAGATGTCTTGTTTCATCAAACATGTTGCTTCCAGAAAGAGTAGAAATGTTCTTATACATATAATTGACTTGGCTTGCTATCCTCCTTCCAATAGTACTCTCACCAAGACCATATTTACCCCATCAATTCCTTTTCTTTTTCCTTCTTTTTTCTTTTATAATGTGTGTATATGTCATGGTGTTGCTATTTTATGTTGGGTTACAAATGAAAAATAACTCTTTTTTTTTTTTTTTAATCAAATAAGTCCCAGTTGTTTTGTTGAATCTCATGATTTTTTATACGGGTACAAAATTTTATTTTATTGAATAAGGAATTGGAATTTACTTAAGAGTTTTTTTTTTTTTTGTCAAAATCTACTTGAGAAATTTAATCAAAAAAAATTAATATTTTCTGTTAATTTTACATTTGAGATTTAAAAATTAACTATTGTCCAATAAGACATTTTTTTTTTATTGATGTTTTTGTTAATTGTTTTCAATAAAAAAATAAAAAATAACTAAAAATAAAAATTAAAGTAAAAAATAAAAGCATCACCATCCAAATAGATCTTTATTATTATTTTTTGAAAATTTCACATGAAAAAATCTTTTCCCCTTTTTATGTTATTATTAATCTATTACACTAAAAAGTTCATTTTCTATGTATCGCCGGTGAAGTTTTCAAACCCAACAAAAGCTATTACAATTTACCAGATGTTTTATTAAAATTTTAATATATTTTAAAGAGATATATGTAAATTGTTCATGGCTAAGGTTGCTCACCAAGCCTATGTGTCAGGCATCGAACTGGGATATTAAGGCCTACTCCAACCAAATTCGGCCCAAATTGTTATATTTTATAAATATGAAGATTTTTGCGTGTTCATTCGAATTGGATTGGACTGTTAGTTAGATTGTTGAATCGATGATTTGATATTTAAATAGGTTCGATTTTATTATTTTAACAAACCTGCAATTAATTTTCTTTAAATCATATTGAATCAACTATTTAATTAATAAATCGATAAATCGATGAGGTTTTATTGAATTGAAAAGGTTTTAAATTTTCTAATAAAATAGCTTTAAAAATTATAATTAATTTAATTTTTATAATTAAAATTATAGATTATTGTATTATTGAATTAAAATAATATATTTTAAAGGAAAATATAAAATATAAAATATAAATAAAATAAAATAATGTTGTCCTCCTTTACACTTTATGCATATTAAAAAATCAACTTAAAAAAACATAACCTCTTTCTCATTTGTATTTCTATATATGTGACACCCTCACATGAAATTAAAGCTCTAAACTGGTCTGATTTTATTGAATCGAACGTGTTTAAAATTTTCAAATAAAATGACTTTATTAATTATGATTAATTTAATTTTTATAATTAAAATTATAGATTATTGTGCTATTTAATTAAAATAATATATTTCGAAGTAAAACAAAATATTAAAATTAAAATATAAATATAAATAAAATGGTGTTATTCTCACGTTATGCTCGATAAAGAATCAACTCAGAAAAACAAATTCCCTTTCTCATTTCTATTTTTAGGTGACACACTCACATGAAATTGAAGGATAAAAACTTGGTTGGTTAAAATTAAAACTTTATCTATGAATTTGCAGCTAGATTGATTTTATATCAAAATATCATCATTTTAAATGTATTTTATTTTTTATTTTTTAAAATTATATTTTACATGAGTTTTTTTGTTATAATTTTAATTTTTTTGTTTTAAGTTTTTTAGGATATTTACTTTCGTTTGGTTCTCTAAATTAATATGATTGAATTATTTGATATTTTGACTAGTATTTTCAGAATTTGAGTTAGGAGTTATAAGTTAGAATTTTAAATTTATTATATGTTTTTTATATATATACTTTTTAATATTTCTTATATTATGCTATATATTTTAATTTTTTTTAAGTATGAAATTATCTACTATAGAATTTTATTATTTATCACATAATTGATTAAAATTTTAAAATTTTATATTTTTATATATTTTTATTGATTCAAAAATTGATTTGATTAACCCAACGATTGAACCAATGATCCAATAACCTAACATGTTAAACGATTCATTATTTGATTTGGTTTTGATAATTATAATCTTTTAGTTACATTTAAATTTAATTAAAATAATAATATTTAACATTCCTTTGAATAACAACCAAGTCTCCATGGATGGACTACATTGGATCTTGAGCAAAGATTTGTAAATGCCAATATAACTGACATAATTCAAATCGACCCCTAAGCATCTAGCTATGTATCATAGCTCTTCCTGTACTCAATTCTTTAAGTCCATAATCTATAACATCTATTACATAATATAAAAACTGTCTCCAATTGCTTCTTACTCGGACAGCTAAGCAATGTATTAAAAAATAATTAGGTAGTTAATTTTAGGATGAAAGTTGGTTTTTAAGTTTGGGGATTTGTTTCATCTCTACTTCCCGTTTCTCTTTTTTTGTTAGGCTTTTCAGTGTTTTTCTTATTTTGTTTGTTTTTTTCGTCCAGGTCAATTTTTTCTTTTCTCCTCATGTTTGATTTCTTAAATTTTTTTCACTCTTTTTTATAGATGGTTCGTTCTTTGTTGATTTTTGTTGTTGTTTTGATGTTATTATTTCTGATTATGTTTGTTGTTCGCTTAATTGTTTTTTTTTTTACGTTGTTAAGATTGTTTTTTTATGTGGTCATAGGATTTTTTGGATATTAATTTTGTGTTTAGATTTTCTTTTTCATGTATGATTTTTTTTGTTATGTTTTTTTTATTTGGATTAATAATTGTGAGATGTAAATTAATAAAAAGTTTGGCACTAAGATTTCCTATTATTGTTGTAACTGAAATTTTTTAGTTTTGCAGATTGGATACTCTTATCCTACACAGCAAGCAATAATGGAAGAACTTGAAATTATGTTGTCATTTGCAGTTTTCAGTATTTGGATCCATGCTGTCGATTGCTGCAATGGTTGGTGCAATCACTTGTAGGCGTGCTGCTAATCTGATTGACCGAAAATGGGTATAGGCAGGTGGAGATTTCCTGTTATGTGTCATCATATGCATTAAGCAACTTAGTATTTGGCATCTTTTTGTTATTAAGTTCTCCAGTTAAACGTGCTCTCTTCCTGTCATTGTAGACTATGAGGATGTTATCAGTCATCTGCATTTCAAGATGGCTCATAGTCTATTTATCTTTGGTTTGTTTTATGTTCAATTCTCAATCAATTTTTAATATAATCTTACCTTTTCAAGATGATGAGTGAACTTTCTTTTGCAAAGACCTCTATCTTTGGATTTTGGAAGATTTTTAACAGGATATGCCATTGGTGTTCACTCCTATGTGGTATACTTTCAATTACATTTTTTAAATGTTTTTCTTGTTAACATATAATTAATTATTTTTTTACATGATAAATTGAGATTTTGTAATTGCATCATAGGTGCAAATATTCATTGCTGAGATAACCCCAACAAACCTTTGGGGGGCTCTATTAACATTACATCATGTATCAAAGTTAATTCAAAGTTCCAAACTCATTTTACTAGAACTATGTTGATATACATTTTCATAAGCCATTCTTTCTTGACTTGAAGATTTTACAATACAGGTTTTCATTGCAAGTGGTCTTCTGGTGACATATACAAGAGGTGCATTGGTTACTTGGAGAGCAATGGCTCTAACGAGTAAGTCAGCGTACTTGTCTTGCATTACTACATTATGCTCATGGCAAGAAAAATTACAAATTAGAAGCAGATTTTAGTTTTCAAATATAACGGGAAAAACAGTAACAAGAAACTTAATTATTTCATGAGGCTTACTTGAAGTTGGTTCTTGGTTGCAGGCGTGTTCCCATGTGCCGCTATGATTTTCGGGCCTTATTTCATCCCAAAGTCTCCTAGATGGCTGGTAAGATAAGTTCTTAATAAAACATAGAACTTTAAAAAAAATTTTAACATTATTTTCATTCATAAGTGCATTGCCCCAAAAGCATCAAATAACTATTATCCTCAAAATAAAAGTTTCAGATATAACCGACAGAATAAACTTTTTAAATTTGCTTAAAAGGGTAATAAAAATATGAAACTAGATGATTTAACTAAGTCAGCACAAAGGTCATCATTGGAGTTCCAAATGAAGCTATAAGATAATAAGTATTAGGTAAATTCTTTGGTACATGCAATGGTTGGCTGCTAGAATGAATTCCATGCTGCATTGAAGAAGCTTCGCGGAGAAAATGCTGATGTTTTGGGAGAAGAGGCTGAAATTCAAGTACTTACCTCATTGCATTTTCTTTTTGAGATTAATTTTAAGGTAAAATTTGATTTCATTTCATAGGATGCTTTAGCAATTCTCCAACATCTTCCAAAAGCCACTGTGATGGATTTGTTTCTTAAAAGAAATTTACGTTTGGTCAGTGTACGTATCATTCTCTCTTGGAAATTATTTCCCTCAGAATATTGTTTTCACTTCAGTTAATCCTTTTTCCTTCCTTTTTATCCTCAACAAATGGCATACAGATTGGAGTTGTTTTCTAACAGATTTTGTGGATACAATGGAATTGTTTTATATACTGGCCAAATTTTTACATTTGCAGGTAAACCTACTTCATTTAAATTATTATAAAGAAAGAAAAAAAGCATCAAATTCATGAAACTTTTAATATTCTATTGATGTGTTTTCTTTTGTACAAGTATGACATATTAATTTTTTTATTGCAGGAGTTCCTCCAAATGTTGGAAGCATTCTCTATGCTTATCTACAGGTTTTCATCTTTTTCTTTCACTTTCTCAGGTTTTTTTTATTTTGAACAATTATCAATAACATTTACAGATGAGATTGTGTTTCCCTTCAGATAATTGTTCTTGCACTTAGTGCTGTCATAATCGATAAAGCTCGGAGAATGCCTCTTTCGATGGTTGGCATGAATAAGACCGTCCATTTTCAAAATTTTCATAAGATAAATTACAAGATAATTAAAGAATTTTTATATCATATTAAAATGCTTATTTCTCTTTTATGATTGTTTACTCATTTCAAAGCAAGGATATATATCCATGTTGTTGTTGGAACTGGAACATTCATTTTAATGGTGAAAAAAATCTTGCAATATTGGTTGTCTCAGCAGGCTGGGCAACGGTAATTTGCTTTTCATTTTGTCATAATACTTGGGAAGGGTGATTTATAATTATTTTTTGTATGCACTTTAACTGAGCCAGGTTTGTATAGGTTAGGGAGCAAGGATAGCAGAAAGGGGAAACAAGTCCTTTTCTTGCTGAATTGCTACGTCTTGAAGAACAAGCCAAACAACAAGGTCTGGGTCGATGGAGCAACGTAATCTCTTTCCCTTTTGTAACAATCCATCATAAATTCAAATTCTAAATCTTTTGGTTGGATTTTGATCTTAGGTATAAGTGACTTGTTTTCTCCTTTTGTTGTTCTTTTTTAGGATAATGTGTTTCAGTGCTTTGAGATGCTTATTAGGTGAATAGTATTTTAAACTTGGTGAATATGTTGATTTCAAATGGAGGTAAAACTTGGTGTTTTGGTAATTAAGCCTATTGTGCCCAGGATGCCAGCAAACTCTTATAGCAAAAATATAAAAAAGAAAATTTTTTTTAAATGTCTGTTAGAATCTTCTAAGCTCCAAATCTACCAAAAATATATAAAATTCATGGGGATTTTTAGCTAGGATTTTTTTTTTAAAAAAAATATCTTTTTTATCTATTTGTTTGATAAATACCTGCTTTCAAATCTTATCTGTTTGTGGGTTGATTTTTGTTAGTACAAAATTTAGTGAAATTGGAAAAGCTAGAGCTTACTTCTTTAATTTTGATCCAATTACTTGCTTTTTATTAATTGAGAATGCAAAAATATTTTCATAGGTTTCTCAATTTTGTTTACTTATTTTCTATGGAAGAGAAAAAGGGTTATAAAGGAAATTTAGTAGTTTCAAGTCCTAAAGCATTTCCTAGTAGTTGTTACAAGCAAATAACTGACTTAAGGAATAGTATAGATGTTGAGGATGCAGCAGGTCAAGTAGCAACGTTTTCAATCAAAGTTGCTGCATTAGAAACAGTTAAAAGAGTCTCAGCATGGTATTCAAGCTTTTCAAATTACATGCTATTCGCCTGTTAATTATATTCAGAAATTGGCTCCCTTTAAGGGTTTGGTTAAAGGAATGCAGGTTTATTCTTTAACAACTTTGTAAAACTTCCATTTTTAGTTAATTGCTAGATTGAATTATTTGTGATGAAGGGTTTTTTTAACAAATGATTGTCGATTGTTATTTATTTTAATTGTTCTAGATTTTGTCGAGGCCACGCTTGGTTCTTTCAAGCACAACAACATTTTCTGATCAAGAGTTTAATGGTCAAGCCTCAGATGGTAGTAGTGGTTCTCCGGTGAATACGGAATCACATTCTGAGGAACATTTTGTGCGGTTTGCCTTAGATGGAAGGTACATAAAGCATTGAAGTGTATTAGGTTTTTTCTTTTTGAGCTTCTATGTTTTTGTCTTGGCATGTCAAATTTTGATTGAAGTTATATTTGTACCACTGCGATCAAAGACCGGAAACGAGGTTTCACTAATCTTAAAAGGATGTCTATTTATTTTCTGATCTTAATAGCTTTGGTTGACTTTGCAATAAATTGATGTTGTAGTATGAGAGGTTAGGTTAGATTGAAAGCAAAACAGAATTTTATATGAGGAGATGCTCTATTTGGCCTGATTGCTTAAGGGATGCAATTTAGTTTTTGGGATAATATCCTATTTGACCTTTAAACTATTGTATTTTTTTTAATGCGATATTTAAACAAAAAAATATTTTTAATCAGTTACTTAAATTATATTTTTATATGTTAATTTGTCTCAATTGTTAACATCATTAATCTTAAATGTTAATGTAACATAAACATCCAATAAAATACTAGTATATGTCAAATAATTTAATTAACGTTATATCATCAATATCACGTCAATATTGAAACAAAATTTTTAAAAATCTAAAAATTTTTCAAAGATTTTTAAAATTCTAAAAAAAAAAATTTAAAAGTTTTAAAAAATTAAAAAAATTCTAAAATTCCAACCCTTAAAAAATACAAAACAATCCTTAAAAAATTCCAACCCTCCGAAAAGAAAACAGTTAGCTATGAAAACAAGCAAGGATTATCGAATGCACATGAATAGTATTTGAGCATTTTCCCCACCAAGGATGCCATGCAAATAAATTTTACCGATTTAATCATACTCATGATGGTTTCTCAAAGTTCTTCAAAACGAGGTAGATTCAATGACAGTTATAAATTCTAACATTTGGCAACCAAAGAAGCGAAATTATTTTTTGGAAATGGTTGGTAACAAATTCTAAATATTTTGGCATCTAAATTATAAATTTGGATGCTTTCCTTGTTACTTGGAATCTTGTGCTAACAAACAAAAAATAATTCAATGGGTCATTAAACAAATAGCATTTAAAAGAAAATAACAACAGAAATATACTACAAACTACTATTTAAAAACAGTGGATCATAACCAGAGAAAACCCAGGTAGCACAACACTGACTACCAAAACAATTGCACTAGATCATTGTTGTATAAAAGACAACAACATATCACTACAGTTGGTTTCAATTTCTCCATGTGTCATACAAAGTATGAATTGTACCCCTGCATATGTAAAAATATTTTATGGTTATATAACACAATTAGCAGATGTCATCAAAGAATCCTCTAGCAAAGACGAATAATAACAGACACGCCTGTATAAGAAATCCTATATCATACTTCGTCAACAAAGGAAAACCATCAAGAGTTATCTTCCCTGCAACAATAAGTTTCACAAGGCCATCATCATCCTATAAAAATGCATAGTGTTTTAATCATCATGTCACATGCACTATTGAAATGAAATCAGTAGCTAAGTCATCGTTGATAGTGGACTACCTCAAATTAGTAGGTTGCATTATTTAAGTGTCTTTAAGCTGAATGTCTTTGTATTTTCATGTGTGCATTCATGTCCTTGTCTGCGTATATATACATATATATACAACAAGGTACCATGACTACAAACACAAACCTCCGAAGTTAGAGGTGACAACTTTTCACGATAAAATTTTTTGTTTTCAAAAACAATCCTACCATAAAAGTTGAGTCGTTCAAGATTTTCCTGCAAAAAAAAAAGCAAATTGTCTCCCTAGAACAGCAAAGGAACTACCATGAATTTTGCACTTGTTTAATAACCAGAAATAAGAAGGCATTAAAACCATATGAGATGCGAAAAAAACACTAAAAGCAGAAAAGAAAATTCCGTCAAAATAAAGCATATTGTAAATAATTTAAATGAGGAGAAAGTCAGAAAGAGGAGGAAAACAAGAATAAGTCGTAGAAGCAGACTACTCAAAAACCAAGTTCTTCACTAACATAAAAATCCCTTAACATTTTAAAGAATCTACCATCAGTTAAAGCCAAAATCTAATATTGGAAAGACCCTTAAATGTTAAAAAAAACCTACTTTTACTAAATTTATAGACCTTAAAACAAATAAATGAGCCTTAAAAGTAATATTAATTTCTAGAAGAATAAGTACATTAATTAGAAAATCAACAAAAAGCAAATCAAACCTCTCAATTCCCACTTAGGGCTTGGTAATCAACTCTTAAGCGAATTGAAGAAAGTTAAAATAATAAAATTGAGCATAAAAAAAAAAAGAAGCAAAGTTCATATAAGCAGAGGATGTACCGTATGAAAAATACTTAGAATAAACTTGGCCAAGCTTTTGAACACACTGTCTTGAAGGGCATGAGACTTTTTTGCACATTTGGCCAAGTTTTCTAAATCTTTCCAACCATTTAACATCCATTGTTGTAGCCTTGTAGGGTTACCATCGCTAATATTGTTGCTAGCTGCTTCACCCTTTCTTCCACACTATTGATGTCATTACTCAACAAAAATGAAGCGGTGCAAAATACCTTCAAATGGAATCAAACACTAATCAATCAGTTATCATAACAAACCTTTCAAATCCTATTTTCTAATGTTTGCAACACATCTTTTTTTCTTTACAATAATAAGACATAATTTATTAAAAAAATAATAACGGCATTTGGCTTCCTTATGAAGTTAAAGCAACACCACAAGATTCTTTAGAGATTAATACCACTTACCCCTTAATTGTTGTCTTCCCTCACTTTTCTGACCTTTCAAATTTTCTAAAACAATATTAAAGAAAAATCTTAGTGAGTTCATAGATGAAAAAATAAGTTGGAAATACATGAATTATGACAAAAATACAGATTACAAATTCATATACCTTTGGAATCACCAGGTTTTCTTCATGCCTACTCATCTTTTTTTAGTCTCTCTTTAGCTCTTGGCAAGATTGTTTCAAACACTGCAATATCAACAAGCATTGTATGCATTCTCTACAAGACAGTTCCAACCAAAGACAACACAAAAATCAATCAATTGCTTTCAAGACATTCCAAATCTGTCTTAAAAACACAAAGCTAAACAGTTGGCGTAACTGTATTTACTGGAGTAATCTAAAACAAACCAGACTTGTAACAAAGTTTGCAATTTTGTAAAAGGGTTATTGTAGCAACTGGTAAACGTGATGATTTCCAATACCTTGCTGTGAGACTTGGGTTGGCTTGAAACCTTCTTCTCCAAGTTTTCCTCATAAGGTTGGCTTGTAACCTTCATATCCCTGGGCCCAGTTTGAGTGTTAGGTTTCTTTTTCTTATTTTCCTCCTCCTTGATGAAAACCCTTTGAAAGCTAGGTAGTTCATTGCTCAGAGACATGTGACAGTGCGAGGGAAGTCTGGTTTTGTCTCCCATGCCCGAACTAGGTTTGCCTAATTGCATTTTGGTGATGGACATATTAGGTATTCATGAAAATTTTCAATCTTGGTTGACATATAATTTTACTTTAATATACTTCTGTTTGCACTTTGCAGATGTTAATAGGTGAGAAACCTGGCAAAAAATTGATTCAGTTACCGTCTATATTTGTGCCATGGCCTGACTCATATGAGAAGATTATCGATTAATTAAGAAGGCTGAAATGTAAGTATGGTTGGAACGATTTATAGATTACAATACTGATGTATGGGCTGTTTCTGTCTTCTGATTCAGTCCAACCCATTTAAATTTGCAGGCTCAATTCCAAATCATAAATCTAAGTAAAAAGTTTGAATTGGCCGAAAGAAGGAATCCATTATCCCAACCGCTTTTTAGGTTGTTAGGTTTAAGTTTAAGTCCAATAAGCTTGTTACTCGTTTTAAACAAATTATAGACTAACCTGATCTAAAAGGCTCGTCAACCAAACCACACTAAGCCTAGTTACGTTAAGCCACATTCATGATATTTCGGCAAATTAGCTTATGGAAGCCGATATTGGTCCAAATTAACACTGCATGCAATTGAAAATTTTGATTTTTGGAGACACAAGAAGTCTCTACACCAACTTCCCAAAGGTTTTGTAATTCTTCTATCAAAGATTACAAGTATATATTTATATTGTTTTCAAAACCTTTTGGATTAGGAATAAGCAGGAAAAGTATAAAGTTTGGTTATTTCATGCACATCCATAAAACAAGTTATAAGATATCAATATAACAAGTCAAGTGCCATTCATGACACTCATAGTTTTAAAAGAAATAAAACCATCATAAGCCAATCTCAAACGAACATTACAAGAGTCAAAGAAAAACTCAAGATATCAAAAATCTAATTCTTTCTAAGCTAGGAAATTTGCAAGATATCTTAGACGCTAGAGAATTTGCAAGGTATCTTAGACGTCAATACTTAGAACGCTTATATTCATGTCACATCATCAATGGAGCAGTCTTTGAAAACATAAATAACTTATGTAGTCTTGAAATTCAAGGAAACCAACTCAAAATCTTGGTAGCTTTTTTCTTTTTTATTTTTCTAATGTTATATCTTCAAGGTCACTTCTAGTCATTCAAGCTCTCTTTTCACCTAGAAGTGCCATATTTTAAATACATTTCTTCATTATTTGCTTGAAGAAATTTTATTGTCAGATTTATTAAATATCTTATAAAAAATTAAATCTCAATTCCCTTTATTTATTTACAAAATAATGTTATGCAAAAAAACTATCAAAATATTGTAGACAACCTAATCTATTTAGGGTTCTACTTTGGTTAATTTTGTTAATAAAAAAATAAAAATAAAATAAAAAAATAGGTAGTTAAGTTTATGTGAAATTGTTGGAACTGATTTGTGAAGTTGAAGTTGGATTTAAGGTTAGAATTCAAAGGAAATTGAGATTTTCTTTTTGGATTAGAGTTCTCATATTTAAAATCCTATAAATACATGCCCACACAGATTACACAAACACATAAAAAATTTAGGGAGAGAAGCAGAAATCAGAGAAAGCAGTCAAGAAAATTTTTTGAAGATTTTTTGGGGTTTTAAAAATTTTTTTTTTAAAAAATCTACAAAATTCCCAAATTTCAATGACTTTTTTCAGTCTTTGTCTCAAGCCGAGCCAAGCGAAGTCACCTTTTAAGCTATTCCAACTTTTCTTCTTGCAGCCGAGCCACGCTATAGCCATTAGAGCCGAGTCGCCTCCTGTTTTGGGTTTTTTTTTTTCACTTTATTTATTTATTTTTTGAGTATTTTTGCATAATTAAATTTTAAGAAAAAAATAAAAAAGGTAAAAAATAAAATAGATTTTGAGAATAAATATTAATTATTCAATAATAAAATTTATAGAAATTTCAAATGGTAAATTTCTAGGAAATTCCTAGGTAAGAAATTTTGTCTAAATTTATCTCAAATTGTGGAATAATTTAGATAATGTTTTAATAACAATAATTAATACTTATTTTCAAAACAAAAAATAAAAAATAAAAAAAATATTGATAAAAATTTTGGAATCAAGTATAAATTACCCAAAGATGATATTCTTAAAAATTGTAAATAGTAAATTTTTAAGAAATCTATAAGTGAAAAATTTTCTCTAAATTTGTCCCAAATGGTAGAATAATTTAGATGAAATTTCAATAAAAGTAATTGTATTCTTTTTCAAATTGGGTTGAAAATATTTGATGATTATCCAAGGATGAGATTTTTAGAAATTTCAAATGGTAAATTTCTAAGAAATCTCTAGGTGAGAAATTTCTTTAAATTTGTCCCAAATTGTGGAAGAATTTAAATGAGATTTCAATAGAAAAATAATTGTCATTTTATTTTCTTTCCAAAAACAAAAAAAAAGAAAAAAAAAAGAATTTCTAAATTGACCCAAATTGTGAAAAATTCAAAAATTCAAAAAAAATAAATAAATAAAAAAATTTCTAAAGAAGCTCAAATGGTGGAGAATTTAGAAATTCAAAACAAGAAAATATTTTTTATTTAGCCCAAATGGTAGAATAATTAAAAAAATTCAACAAAAAAAATAATAATTAAAATTTTCAATGACGGAGCATCTTCAAGAAAACAAATGGAATTCTTGAATATTTTTTAGGTGAGAAAATATTTTTAGAAATTCTACCAGATTGATGAAAGAATCTTATAAATTATTTCCAATATTTAACATAAAAATTTGAAACCATTAGACTCAATACCCTATGATAAATTTAAAATAATATGATACCATCCTTTGGACAGGTATGTGAGAGTGCTATAACCTTCTCACATGTAACCAAACTCCCAAACCTTGTTCTGATTTGTAGACCTAAACCTATTCTTTTAGGGACCCTTAATCAAGCTTAAAAGCTCCTTAAAATGATAGATTCATTTGGTGGTTAATCACACATAGATAAAAAAGATTCGTGACGACTCTATCTATTTGTTAAGTCTAGTTATAGATTTACAGATTTATATGTTATGACAGTTTGGTGATTCCACTAGGGACGCTATATAGAGTCAAGCCATAAGCTTTTAAATTTATCATATCTTTCAGTCTAATGGTTTTACATTGTAATTATTTGTTTACTAACATTTTATTTTTGTCTTGTATTTTATTTTTTTTTTGTCTTGGAACGATTTATAGATTACGATTAAAAATCAGAATAATCTTTATATGTTTTTATTAAATTAAAATAAATATAAAAATATGTTAAACATGTTAAACATATTAAACATATACTCCTATGACAGGATTAAATTAAACATATTTTTCATATTATATCATGTATTAAACGTGTATCCATGTAATATGTTTTATTTAATTAATGTGTTTTTTGTGTTTTACACGTGTTTAGATATATCAACACGTATAAAATATAAATTATCGTATCTAAATCTGTATCAATATAAATAAATACAAAACATGTTTTTTAAAAATACATATACAATTTTTTTCATGTTATTTTTATATTGTGTCATAGTGTCGTATTTGAAACTGTCAAGTCTACATTTCAAGAGTAAAAATGACAAAACAAAAAAAATCATTAATGGAAGGCGAAATCCATGTATGTAGCAGTAATTTTGTTTATTCATCCTTCAGAAAAGAAAAAAAAATTAAGATAAAGTTTACATATTAGCATTTGATTTACCGTTTGTTGCATATATTCATGCATGCATGATTATTCCAAAAAAGAAAAAAAAAATTAAAAGGCTGTCGTAACGATTTTGTGTCCGTCCGACGAATTTGAAAACAAAATAAAAAATAACGGAGTTGCAACCAATTTTTTTTGGCTAGGTGCGATTGATCACCTATTAAAACATATCCTTTTAATGAAATCTTAAAATTAATTAAAATTTATTAAAAAGATAATTTTACGGTCTACGAAACAGTCTGGGTTCGGAAGTCGGTTACGCGTGGGGAAGGATTAGCACTGTCATAACGTCTAGATCCGGGGATCTATCGCTAGACATTGACTTTTAGGGAGTCGCCACCAATCTTTTTTATCTAGGTGCGATTGGCCACCTATGAAATCTGTCCTTCAAGGGAACACCTAAGTTTAAGGGCCCCTAAAAGAATAGGTTCAGGTCTACTAACCAGAACAGGGTTCGGGAGTTCGATTACGTGTGAGGAAGGTTATAGCACCCTCACAACGCCCATCAAAATATGGTACCAGCTTGAATTTGTGTTATCCAAAAGCCTTAAAATTTTACCAAGTAATTAATTATTGGAAACTTTTCTCAATTGACTCTAATACTTTTAGCAGAAAATTGAGAAAATTCCCTCACCTCAAGAGTATGCAAGAAAAACTATTGTTTCACTTACAGAGGCTCCGTCGTCGGATTATTTAAAGAAAAAAACAAAATCAAAATTAAGATAGAAAGGAAGGAAAGAATGATTTTTTTTTTGGGAATTTCGATTTTCAAGGAAAATTGATACTTTCAACTTTTCCCCAAAAATATTTTTTTTGAAATTTTGATTTTCAAGGAAAATTGATACTTTCAACTTTTCCCTAAAAATATTTTTTGGAAATTTATTTTTCTTTTAAGGAAAATTGATACTTTCAACTTTTCCCTAAAAATATTTTTTGGAAATTTATTCTTAAGGAAAATTGATACTTTCAACTTTTCCCTAAAAATATTTTTTTTGGAAATTTACTTCTAAGGAAAATTGATACTTTCAACTTTTCCCCAAAAATATTTTTTGGAAATTTATTTTTAAGGAAAATTGATACTTTCAACTTTTCCCTAAAAATATATTTTTTTAGAATTTTTTTATTTTTATTCAAAGAAAATAAAATAATAAAAAAAATAGATAAAAAGAATATTACATAAACCTAATCTAATAAATAAAAAAAAATAAAATAAACAAATAAACAAAGAAATTAAAAAAAAAAAAAAAAAACCTGGAGCGGCTCGGATCGCGGCTCGACTCGGCTCGGCTCAAGGAAAAGAAAACGGCTCGGGGGAGCGGCTTGGCGGCTCGGCTCGGCTCGGAGGGGGCTGGCACGTGCGGGTCAGAAAAGCGGGTCGACGCCCGGGTCGGGTCGGGTTCGGCAAAACGCGCGGATCCTCTGGGTTACTTAAGGCCAAAACGACGTCGTTTTGGGAGGGTATAAAAGGCACTCTCCTCCGTTTTTTGGCAGAACGCTCCTCCCCTCTCTCTCTCTTCCTTCCCTTTTCTCTCCCTTCTCTCTAAAGACTGAAGAACACCGGTGCCGGATTCTGGAAAATTCGCCGGAATCTGGAAATTTCGCCGGAAGTTGGCCGAAAAATTGGTCGGTTTCTGGATTTCTCGCCGGAAACTGGGCACTTCGCCGGAAACTTCAAAGTTGGCCGGAATTGTTGCCGGAAAATTCAAGTTTCGCCGGAATTTTCGCCGGAATCTGGAAATTTTCCAGAAATTTCTAGAAAAATTTTTCGCCAAAATTTCTAAAAAAATTCTCCTCACTCTCAGAACACTCCTAAACCTTTCCTAGCTTCCTATACGCCTTTTTCTTTCAAATCAGTAGCTTTGCTTACTGTTTTCTCTGTGTTCAGCATTGTTCCAGAGGGTCCCTTTTATAGGGGTTGATCAGGAGTTCCTGATCAATCCCAATTCCTCCTTGGACGGGAATTCAGTCTTTGAATCCAACTGGACTCTTCTGATTGAATTCCCCTCCAGAGTGGGATTCTTCAACTTTGAATCTTAGCCCTCCAAAATTAAAATCAAAATAAATAAAAAATATTAGATAATTAGAAAAGATAAATCAAAAGATATTATAAAAAAAATATCTGATAATCAGGAAAAATCAGAACAGATAAAAAAAATAATAATAAATATATAACTATATACATATAAATCTAATCTAATAAAAAATAAATAAATAAATAAATATATACATAATAATAAAATACATAAAATACAAAATAATACAGGACAAATTGAATTGGGCCCTACCCATTTGGGCCAGGCCCAATTGATCTGGGCCGGACCCAATTGGGTGTCTACAGCTGCCCCTCTTTGCACATTTTTTGTGAAACAAAAATTGCGCAAAGACGTAGACACCCAATCAAGACTCAACTCAACATTTTTTTGGTTTTTTTTGTTTTTTTTTTTTTTTTTTTACCAAAGCTCCTCTAAACAGAGGCACCACGACTTTTGAAAAGTAAATTGCTCCTCTAAACAGAGGTACCACGACTTTGGAAAGTAAATTGCTCCTCTAAACAGAGGCAACGAACTTGGAAAAATAAATTGCTCCTCTAAACAGAGGCAACGGAACTTTGAAAAATAAATTGCTCCTCTCAACAGAGGTACCACGACTTTGAAAAAATAAATTGCTCCTCTAAACAGAGGCACCACGACTTTGGAAAAATAAATTGCTCCTCTCAACAGAGGCAACGGAACTTTGAAAAATAAATTGCTCCTCTAAACAGAGGCAACGAACTTTGAAAAGTAAATTGCTCCTCTAAACAGAGGTACCACGACTTTGGAAAAATAAATTGCTCCTCTAAACAGAGGTACCACGACTTTGAAAAAATAAATTGCTCCTCTAAACAGAGGCACCACGACTTTGGAAAAATAAATTGCTCCTCTAAACAGAGGTACCACGACTTTGGAAAGTAAATTACTCCTCTAAACAGAGGCAACGGAACTTTGAAAAATAAATTGCTCCTCTAAACAGAGGCACCACGACTTTGGAAAAATAAATTGCTCCTCTAAACAGAGGCAACGAACTTGGAAAGTAAATACTCCTAGACGATCATGTCCGAAGGAGTTGAAAGTTGTGTTTGAAGGGATTTCAGGAGATTATGCCCAAAGGTCTTATAAATCATCCCCGATACCAAGAGACATCCTATTTCAAGGATTAGGAACTTACCTGACAAGTTTCTTCTCAAACTTGCAAAGTCTTTTCATATCTGTCTTTTTCATGTGGGATGTTGGAACACCCCTGCTTCTTGAATTTATACACTATACTTTCCTGAAAGTAGTGTATGCTATGCAAATGCATATGGATTTCAATGCATGCTATGCAAATGTTGGTCAATCAATTCCTGTTCAATGTATGGTACTCAAGTTTCTCAAGCTCTTTTTTTCTTTCTTGGGCGTCAAGCCCTTTGATTCCTTAAGGATCCAATTGCACTGCTCTTCTAGGATCGAACCAATGTAGCTCTCAATTTGTCTTTTCCACTCACATTCTCCTTGTCAGTTTCTCAATACTTTGGAATAAGCTTCATCGATCGATCATCACCTTGACCATCATTCAATGAATTTTCAGCACTAACAAATTTCAAACAAGTTTCATCCACCATCACTGGGTCCATTACTCATAGGTTGTCTCAGCCATTAACCTTTCCAAAACAGGGATTTTATCTTCCATCATTCAATTCACAACTTGCAAGTCATTATTGACCAATTCATCCTCGACTCATCACTTGATTGTATCACTGCCCCATTTCTTCATTTGAATCACTCATATATCCTTCGTAATCATCTCCTCTAGGTTTCTACCATTGCTTCATTTTGTCTCCACCGATCATCTTAGATTTCTTTTCAACATGAATGCAAGACTCTTTTAAGCACATATCATTCATTCGTTATCATTTCAAATCCTGACCAAATACAATGCAATCAAGCATTTTCTCAATTCATTCTAGGGGTGAAACAATAAGAGAACAGAAGGTGAATTATGGTAAAGATAATCAATGGAGATCTATTTTGGTAGAAAATAAATGGGAAAAGAAATAAATTAGATGTCATTGAGGTGAATGGTATATCCAAATGATGAATATTCAGACAATTTTCAACATTAATCTAGGATTTTTTTTTCAAAAACTCATTCCATTTACTGTTGAAGTCATCTTGAGCTTAGCGAACTCTACCCCAGTCTTTGAGGGATCTTCAGATGTCTTTGATCTTTCATTCATGTGAGCCATTTGACTTAATTTTTTTCTACTAAGATCACCCTTTCAGGTTTTCAATTTGAATCTTTTTTTTCATTTTCTCATTTTTTCCTTCTTTTTTTTTCTCATTTTTTCTTTTTTTTCTTTTTTTTTTCTTTTTTTTTCATCCATTGTTGATATCTTTCATACGTCCAACTTTAGAGCATGATTTCATTGCTTCCTCGTGAGCATACCTTCGTTCAACATATGATCATTCAAGTTGAATATTCACACTTGATCTAAATGGACTTTTCAAGGCTGTAATGTAGGCCAAGGTGAAGGGTAAAAAAAAATGGATATAATAGGCTCAAAACATATATTAAAAAGGTTCAAAACCAAAAGATCATTTGATACAACTTGGTATTTTGCCCCACATCATTTCACTGCTTTTTTTCTCATTACTTTGCCCCAAATCATGTGTGGCATTTATTTTTTTTGCTTTTCTTTCTCTTTTCATTTTTGAGACCTTTTGTGGTGTTTTTTTCTTTTTTTTTTTTTCAAAATTTACCCTCCAGTGTAGAGGGTGATCCTTGGTTGGGGTTCTTAAAAAAAATGATAAGCTCAAAGGGGTAACAATAAATGGTTTTTCAAATGGTAAAAGAAAGATGGCCATTTTTCATCTCAATTGTGAATACCTTTCTTGAACATCATCTATTGAACAGAGCTCATGAACTTGTATAAAAGATTGCACACCTTCAAGACATATCTATTTCACCTTCAGTAACAGCTTATTTTTTGCTCAAATCATCTCCTCCCATTGACGTGGATGAGTTCTCAAAATTAAATCCTAGAATTATTGTTATCATTGTCTAAATATTCATCATCTGAAATCTAAGAAAGGGAGTATGAAGTTATGAAAGGTAACAAAGCATTGAGTAATGGTCAAGTGAAAGAAAAAAATGTAATGAAATGCATTTACTTGCCTTTAGTAAAATGATAACAAGTGAAGTCATATTGCAAAAAAAAATCTAACATTGTTTGAAAAGAAATCCTAAAATGACAGAAGAAACCTTCAACCAGCCTTATCTCCATTTACATCTTGCCCCTCAATTCATTGTGACTCTCCGGACCCTTTCTGTTCTTGACTTTCACTCAGAGTGCTAACATTAGATGTTGTTGCTTTTCCTTGATCAAAACTTAACATTCCATCATTGATCAACCGTTGCACCTTATACTTTAAAGCAGTGCAATTTTCAGTAGAATGGCCAGTAATTCCATAGTGGTAGTCGCAGTGGGCTGTAGGATCATACCACTTTGGATATGGTGGTTTAAGCGGTTCCACATGGCTGGGGGCAATCAAATGGCTATTATAGAGTTCTCGATATAACTCTGTATAAGTCATAGGAATTGGATCAAATACAGGTTTTTCTCAAGTAGTCCGTTGTTCTCGTGAGCCACTTGCTGGGTTAATAGGACAAATTTGGGTTCTTGCAGGAGCTTGAATGTTGAGGCGGTAAGTGGATGAATAAGATGGTTGTGAAGCTAGCTGGTATGGGTAGGATGAGGCGTTATTCACAGTAGGATAGTATGGAGAGTAACCTTGAGATGGATAGGGTTGATAACCCCCGAATTGTTGTCTATCAAAGCTCACAGCTTGAGCTTCAGCTTCTTTCTTTTCTGATGTCTTCTTGGTTTCTCCTCCTCTCAACTTGCCATTTTTTATGGCACTTTTAATAATTTCTCCAGAGATTACCATGTCAGCAAAGTTCTTTGTTGCATTCCCTATCATCTTTTCATAATAGGGAGGCTTTAAAGTGCTAACAAACAGCACTGTGGTCCTCTTCTCTGTCAGTGGCAGGTTTACCTGTGAAGCTATATCCCTCCATCTCTGGGCGTATTCTTTAAAACGACTCATTTGACTTTTCCCAGATTTTGCAAAGATAAACGATCAGGGGCCAAATCGATGATGTGTCGCATATTGACTGTATGAAGTCATGAGCCATATCACTCCAGGAGCGAATGTGGGTTCTATCCAACTGGACATACCACCTGGCACAGAACCAGTAGACTATCTGGAAGACCTGCATCAGAGTTTTCCATCATGTGCATGAGCTGCCATCTTCCTGCAATACTATGGTGATTGTGGGTTTAGGACACTTGTACCGTCATATTTTTTCAAAATTTGGTACTTCTGAAATTTATAGGGGATAACCACCATCAGGAACTAGGCAGAGCCCATCAGCATCAACTGACCCATAACAGCTAAATCCTTCCACAGCCCGTAGCCTTTGCTCTAGCATGCTAATTTTAGAGCTTTCCTCAGCTTCCACCCTTATCTTTTCCTTCTCCTTCTTTTCTAGATCAGGAATTGGTTCTGCTGCCTTTTCAGTGAAGACAGGATTTATATAGCTATTATACTGCCCTGGGTTGAAAGCTGATGGCATTTCAGGACATGTTGGATATGCAAAATGTTGTGGTGGGACCTCTTGGGCAGACTGGGCTTGAGGTGGGCCAAAACCTGGAGGGTACAATAGGTCAGCCACTTCTTGCTGGCTTGTACTTCTTTCAACTCTTTTTCCTTTGTTCATGTTATTAAGAGCCTCCAGAATCTTGCTAAGTTCATTTTCAATCTTCTCCTGAGCTTTTTCTAGCTTTTCAAATCTATGAGAACTTTCCTCCTCCATTTGCCTTGCTCTGGATCTTGTGTTGTATGGATGAGTAAGGTTTTCGCTAGATGGAGCTATCCTCGGACCTTGAGTACCATACTTATGATTAGAAATGTTATGCTGTACCTTATGTATGATGCTTTGATACACAAATGAAATGTACATTTTTTGAATGAAATCTAGTATGAAATGAATGCAAATGATTGTGTTGAAACATGATCATGAAAAGAATACAGATGCATACAATCAGACAAACAACATAGTTAGTTTCGTGGATGAAACGTAAGTGATGTTGATGCATAATGTTACATATGATAAAAATAATACACAAAGTTAAACAATCAAAATGATTAGACAAACACCTTTTTGTGTCCTAATTTCAGGGCATATCTATCATTGGGTAGAAAGGGCTCTATCTTAGGTGTAGGCACTTCTAAGGTTCACTACATGCGGTTTTAAGGTCAAAGTCTAAAGGTTCTCAAATTGCTCCTTACATCCCTGTCCATCACAGACTAGTAAGGCACCCTAATCCTCACCCATTACAGGCTACAAGCGAAAAAGGTTCAATTTGAGTGGGAGTATTTCGCTAGCCACTGCGGAGGCATTAGACCTCACGAAAGCAATAGGTACTTTACTCCCTCCTAGAGGGACGGAGCTCGGGTGTAGAGCTCATGTTATGCACATGCATATGAATGACATAATTAACAAGATAAATAAACAGGAATGAATAATAACACATATATACAAAAATGGTTCAATTTTATTAGGCTTTTGGATAACACAAATTATTTGCTGGCCTGACTCTCAAAGTCCCCAGCGGAGTCGCCAAGCTGTCATAACGTCTAGATCCGGGGATCTATCGCTAGACATTGACTTTTAGGGAGTCGCCACCAATCTTTTTTATCTAGGTGCGATTGACCACCTATGAAATCTGTCCTTCAAGGGAACACCTAAGTTTAAGGGCCCCTAAAAGAATAGGTTCAGGTCTACTAACCAGAACAGGGTTCGGGAGTTCGATTACGTGTGAGGAAGGTTATAGCACCCTCACAACGCCCATCAAAAGATGGTACCAGCTTGAATTTGTGTTATCCAAAAGCCTTAAAATTTTACCAAGTAATTAATTATTGGAAACTTTTCTCAATTGACTCTAATACTTTTAGCAGAAAATTGAGAAAATTCCCTCACCTCAAGAGTATGCAAGAAAAACTATTGTTTCACTTACAGAGGCTCCGTCGTCGGATTATTTAAAGAAAAAAACAAAATCAAAATTAAGATAGAAAGGAAGGAAAGAATGATTTTTTTTTTGGGAATTTCGATTTTCAAGGAAAATTGATACTTTCAACTTTTCCCCAAAAATATTTTTTTTGAAATTTTGATTTTCAAGGAAAATTGATACTTTCAACTTTTCCCTAAAAATATTTTTTGGAAATTTATTTTTCTTTTAAGGAAAATTGATACTTTCAACTTTTCCCTAAAAATATTTTTTGGAAATTTATTCTTAAGGAAAATTGATACTTTCAACTTTTCCCTAAAAATATTTTTTTTGGAAATTTACTTCTAAGAAAAATTGATACTTTCAACTTTCCCCAAAAATATTTTTTGGAAATTATTTTTAAGGAAAATTGATACTTTCAACTTTTCCCTAAAAATATATTTTTTTAGAATTTTTTTATTTTTTATTCAAGAAATAAAATAATAAAAAAATAGATAAAAAGAATATTACATAACCTAATCTAATAAATAAAAAAAATAAAATAAACAAATAACAAAGAAATTAAAAAAAAAAAAAAAAAAAAAACCTGGAGGCGGCTCGGATCGCGGCTCGACTCGGCTCGCTCAAGGAAAAGAAAACGGCTCGGGGGAGCGGCTTGGCGGCTCGGCTCGGAGGGGGCTGGCACGTGCGGGTCAGAAAAGCGGGTCGACGCCCGGGTCGGGTCGGGTTCGGCAAAACGCGCGGATCCTCTGGGTTACTTAAGGCCAAAACGACGTCGTTTTGGGAGGGTATAAAAGGCACTCTCCTCCGTTTTTTGGCAGAACGCTCCTCCCCTCTCTCTCTCTTCCTTCCCTTTTCTCTCCCTTCTCTCTAAAGACTGAAGAACACCGGTGTCGGATTCTGGAAAATTCGTCGGAATCTGGAAATTTCGCCGGAAGTTGGCCGGAAAATTGGTCGGTTTCTGGATTTCTCGCCGAAAACTGGACACTTCGCCGGAAACTTCAAAGTTGGCCGGAATTGTTGCCGGAAAATTCAAGTTTCGTCGGAATTTTCACCGGAATCTGGAAATTTCCCAGAAATTTCCAGAAAAATTTTTCGCCAAAATTTCTAAAAAAATTCTCCTCACTCTCAGAACACTCCTAAACCTTTCCTAGCTTCCTATACGCCTTTTTCTTTCAAATCAGTAGCTTTGCTTACTGTTTTCTCTGTGTTCAGCATTGTTCCAGAGGGTCCCTTTTATAGGGGTTGATCAGGAGTTCCTGATCAATCCCAATTCCTCCTTGGACGGGAATTCAGTCTTTGAATCCAACTGGACTCTTTTGATTGAATTCCCCTCCAGAGTGGGATTCTTCAACTTTGAATCTTAGCCCTCCAAAATTAAAATCAAAATAAATAAAAAATACTAGATAATTAGAAAAGATAAATCAAAAGATATTATAAAAAAAATATCTGATAATCAGGAAAAATCAGAACAGATAAAAAAAAATAATAAATATATAACTATATACATATAAATCTAATCTAATAAAAAATAAATAAATAAATAAATATATACATAATAATAAAATACATAAAATACAAAATAATACAGGACAAATTGAATTGGGCCCTACCCATTTGGGCCAGGCCCAATTGATCTGGGCCGGACCCAATTGGGTGTCTACAAGCACCCCTACAATGTCCGTTAAAAACGGTACCAATTAACAACGTGTTATCCTTTGATTTTGATAAAAACAATCTTATTTTCAGCATTCGAAAATATAATTTTCTTGATTTTTTATTTATTAAAAAAATTATTCTCGAGAAAAATAAATCAAAACCTTTTTATTGAAATAATTCTTAAAATGTTCCAGTACGTTAGTAATATTAAAAGAATTCTTTCTCACCTAGAGATTTCTTAAAGCATCTCTACTCGGAATACTTTTAGAATCTCATTTTTGAGAGGTCTAAATTTACTTTTCGCAAAAAATTATGTCATGTATGTAATGCAAATAATAACATGTTGATGCACATATTTTATTCTTTTTCGAAAATTTTATTAATTGTTTGATTAATTTTTTTAATTTTAATTAAAATTTTGAAGAAAAAGGAATTTAATTATATTAAATATTTTCTATAAATATTTCAATACGCTGATAATATTTTACAAAAAATCTTCTTACCTAGAGATTTCTTAAAGCATCTCTACTCGAAATACTTTTAGAATCATTGGATTAAATTTCTTTCCTTCCTATTTTTATTACATATATTTTTAATTTATTAACCAATTTTTATTTATTATTTTTTTAAAAAAATCTTTACTGTATTGAAAATTTTTTTATAAATACTCTAATACACTGGTAGTATTTTAAAAAAATCTTCTCACCCAGAGATTTCGTAAGCATCACTGCTCGAAATACCTTTGAATCTCATTGTCGGATAAAATTTTTTTTTTCTTTCATTTTTTATTACTTAAGTATTATTATTAAATTTATTTTTATATTATTATTTTTAAAGTTTATTCTAAAAATTAACATAATTATATAAAAAAAATTTAACCACAAATTCATCATTTAATCTAACAAATATAAATATTTTAATATGCATAAATATTAATAAAATAATATATAAAAAATAAGAAAAATTCAAAAAAAAAATATCTTTTACCTGAACCGGACCGGTCAACGGTCCAGTCAACGCGGTTCGATTCAGCGATTCGTCCGGCGGTTCGGCTCGGTCTGAGTGGTTCACTAACGGGTCGGTTTGGTTTGGGCGGTTCGGTTCCGGTCCACTCAGACCGGTCAGAGGCTGATAAAGGGCGGGTATTCGGGTCGGGTGCGCGGACCCTGGGTCGGGTCATGGGTCGACCCGCAGATCCTCCTTGTCTCAAAACGGCGTCGTTTGATCTTATGCTCAAAACGACGTCGTTTTGCTTTTAATGATTTCTATAAATGATTGAAATTTTTTTTTTTGCTCATTCTTTCGGTTTTTCAGAAAAAAAAGGGAAGAGAGCTCTGGGGTGAGCAGTCGGCCGGTCATCGGACCACCGTGCCGACCGCCGTTTGGCTGCCGCCGGCAGTCGTAGCCGGTGGTTTTCGGTCACCGAAAAATCTCAAAATTCTTCTGGTGGTTCTCTTCGACGCGATCTTCACGGATCCGGACTTCTTTTCACCGAAAACAGCCTCGATCGACGTAGATCGAGGCTCAAAGTTTCGGTCTCCTTTCTTTTTTTGTTTTTTTTTTTTGGACAGAATATATTGATTTCTTTTTTTTTTTTTGTAGGTGGCCTTTCTGGCGCTGGGTTCCCCTATCTGGGGACTGTGATTTTGCTTTTTTTTTTTGTGTTTCTGCAGATTTTTTTTTTCGACAAAATCTTCCCTTTTTTTTCTGTCGTTTTTTTCTTTCGTTCTGCCTCCCCTGGTTTGCAGATGACAAGCTCTATTTATAGAGCTTATTGGGATTCAAATCCCAGATCTTCTGGGATTCGAATCCCATTTTTCAACTGAAAAATCACGTATGTCGGTCGTGATTGGCGGCTAATCGGTCGGCCATTGACAGCTAGTGCAGTAATTTTGGATTTTAGTTTTGCGATTCGAATCTCATTTTTCAATTGAAAAATCACGTCTGTCGGTCGTGATTGACGGCTTGTCTCGCGACCGTTGACAGCTAGTGCAGTAATTTGGGACTTTATTGTGCATTTAATGCATTTGATTCGGATAAAGATGAAGAAAAAGAAAAAAGAAAGGCAGAAAAAGACAAACGCAGAAACGGGAAGAAAAGAAAGAGAAGAAAGAGAAGAAGAAAAGGAAAGAAAAAAAAAATAATAATAAAAAAAAAAATGGTGTTTACAAAGGCAACCAAGCTTGCATGCTATATGTAATTTTATTTTTAATTCTACTTTTTTCTCTACTAATTTTTTTCAAAACAAAATTTGCAATCTTGGGGTTTTTATTTTTTTTTCCCTGTAATAGACAAAGAGAATAAATGAATTTCCTTAAGTGTGAATGTAAGAGACAGGTCAATGAACATTTAAAGACAGGTGCTTCTTCTTCCCTCGCCCTCGACACGTTTTTTTTGCATGTCCTTCATTGTAAATGACGATAGATACCCTTTCCGTATTAAACTTTTCATCCTCAAATCTGCAACTATTTCTACATCTATATGTATTTTATCAATTTTCTGTCACAACCCATCTTTTCAAAGAAATCAACGAGTGAAAAAATGACATCAAATCTGGCAAAGGAAGTGCCTCATGATCATGGCCCTGATTTGATCGACAAGCTTCCTGACACACTCTTGACTGAGATTCTATCAAAATTACCAGCTGATGAAGCTGTAAGAACAGGTATTTTATCAAGGCGATGGAAGGGTTTATGGAGGTATGTTTCTCGTTTAGATTTTGATCCAAAAAGGATGATGAAACCAAGCAAACAGATTCTTTATCAAGAGCAAATGATCTCTCAAAGACTTGGAATCAATTCCTTGAAACATGATGTGGAGAAAGAGATTTTCCGTGCTGTTATGATGATTGACAAGGTATTGTTTTCTCATCCATGTAACTTGATTAGTTGCAAAATCATTCATTTTCCAGATAGCTGCAAAAATGGTCAGCTTGAAAAATGGATTAAATATCTTATATCAGAGAAAGGGGTACAAGAACTAGCTTTCACTTGTGAAGAAAGTCCTAGTTGTCAGCAGAATTTTGAAGCAAGATTTAGTAATCTGAAATGGAGTTTGCCATCAGTAATTTTCTCATGTGCAACTTTGCATACACTTGAGTTGACAAATTACGAGCTTGAAACTCACTCCCCTTTTGATCAATGCCATAATCTAAAAACCTTGAAACTCAAATGTTTGTCTCTTCCAACTGAAATCCTTGATGGAATCATTTATAGTTGTGGGTTTTTAGAGCATTTGAGCCTTTGTTCTTGCACCGGTTTCAATCGAGTTCGGATTGTTAGTGATAATGTTAACACTGTGGAGCTGGAGTATTTGGAGCTGAAAGGGATATACTTATCAACGAAATCCCTTGGGGTTTTGGTGCTTGATTCTATAAAATGTCCAGCCAAAAATTTGGTTATCAATGCCCCAAAACTGAAGGTGTTTCGTGCATATTGCAATCCGAAACATGAAAATCCAAGCCAAATTGTCAGAGATCCAGGAAATAAGCCATTGAAGGCTGCAGAAATTCTTGAGCATTGCAGTGGTCTATTAGTAAGTATTTTCACTATCTGTTTTGTTTTTACTGCATCCTGTGAATTTTATACAATCTCATATGTATATCTTTGATTATCTGATAAATTGTTTTGGTTAGCCTCCTCAAAGACCTGAAAATGATCAAGCTTATGGTCATCGAGAGGATAACTCGAGTTTGTTCGAAAATTTATGGAAGCTATCCATTGATTTGGACTTGAACAACATAAGGGAAGTGTTGATACTTTCTTTCGTTTTACAAGTATGCACTCATCTACAGCAACTTCAAATCAATATACAGGTACATGCCATTGCCAATGAACTTGAGCTTTGTCTTCAGAGGCTGATTTATATTATATCAAACATTTTTTGATATATATATATATATATATATATTCTTCTAGATTAAAGCTTATTAAATGAAATGCATTCTGATTTTTGGAATAAAATGCATCAATTATTTGTGATTTTTGTGTAATATTTAATTTTAATTTATGATTCTTAAAATTCAATTATTAGATCACGATCCTTTAAAAGTGTTTCAATTAATTCATTCATTCCGTCATCATAAGAAATTTAACTAAATATGTTAAATCAATACCACGTGTGTGGATGTCCAGATGATATAAATTTTAACCAAAAAATCAAACTAATTCCTTTTCTTTTTTGTCATGTGAACTTCCACATGATTGACAGAATCGAGTGAATTTGAAACATTCTTAAAGGTCATGGATATATGATGCAATTTGCTCTTGATTTTTGTATATTTAGGAAATGCAATCTAAATTGGGGGAAGCGACCTCAGATAATGGTACTCAAAATTGCTCATTGCCATATCCAGAGTCAATGTTATGGGATAAAAGGGAGCTATGCGATTGTATCACGCGTAACCTAAGCGTAGCATCGATAAAAGGATTCAAAGGAAAGGAGAGAGAACTGGAATTTGTTAGGCATCTCATAACAAAAGCTACTGTGATGAAGAAAATCAACATATGCTGCAGTGATAGCTGCTCAAGAGAAGGAGCTGAGGCAACACTTAGGTTACTGTCATTGCCAAGGTCATCCATCAATGTTTCAATAGTCTTGCAACCAGGGCGTGAATTTGAATCGGCTCAGGTTGGTGCAAGTTTTGAAAGATGGATCTTAACCCTCAAGTAGTCGTGATTGAGTTTTAGAGTTCGTTATATATGATAAGATAATTTACCTCGTATCATATATGTTGTTTTATTTACTGAATCTTTAAAGATTTATTATAAACATAATTACGATGCGTTAAAAAATCTTCTCGTTACACAAGCAAAGAGATTCTAGTTTATTTATTCTATCATCAGCAATTTATACTTCCAATTACAACTTCATAACTGCTCTTAATTAAGGGTAATGTTAGAACATATATAAGAACATGTTTGAAATTGATGCATTAATGTTACATAAATGTCTTGTTTCATCAAACATGTTGCTTCCAGAAAGAGTAGAATGTTCTTATACATATAATTGACTTGGTTTGCTATCCTCCTTCCAATAGTACTCTCACCAAGACCATATTTATCCCATCAATTCCTTTTCTTTTTCCTTCTTTTTTCTTTTATAATGTGTGTATATGTCATGGTGTTGCTATTTTATGTTGGGTTACAAATGGAAAATAACTCTCTTTTTTTTTTTTAATCAAATAAGTCCCAGTTGTTTTGTTGAATCTCATGATTTTTTATACAGGTACAAAATTTTATTTTATTGAATAAGGAATTGGAATTTACTTAAGAGTTTTTTTTTTTTTGTCAAAATCTACTTGAGAAATTTAATCAATAAAAATTAATATATTTAATCATTTTAAATGTATTTTTACCTTTTATTTTTTAAAATTATATTTTACATGAGTTTTTTTTTTAATTTTATTTTTTTGGTTTAAGTGTTTTAGGATATTTACTTTTGTTTGGTTCTCTAAATTAATATGATTGAATTATTTGATATTTTGACTAGTATTTTCAAAATTTGAGTTAGGAGTTAGAAGTTTGAATTTTAAATTTATTATATGTTTTTTTTATATATATCTTTTTAATATTTTTATATTATGCTATATATTTAATTTTTTTTAAGATGAATTATCTACTATAGAATTTTATTATTTATCACGATAATTGATTAAAATTTAAAAATATTATATTTTTATTGATTCAAAAATTGATTTGATTAACCCAACGATTGAACCAATGATCCAATAACCTAACATATTAAACGATTCATTATTTGATTTGGTTTTGATAATTATAATCTTTTAGTTACATTTAAATTTAATTAAAATAATAATATTTAACATTCCTTTGAATAATAACCAAGCCTCCATGGATGGACTACATTGGATCTTGAGCAAAGATTTGTAAATGCCAATATAACTGACATAATTCAAATCGACCCCTAAGCATCTAGCTATGTATTATAGCTCTTCCTGTACTCAATTCTTTAAGTCCATAATTTGTAACATCTATTACATAATATAAAAACTGTCTCCATTTGCTTCTTACTCGGACAGCTAAGCAATGTATTAAAAAATAATTAGGTAGTTAATTTTAGGATGGAAGGTGGATTTTAAGTTTGGGGATTTGTTTCATCTCTACTTCCCGTTTCTCTTTTTTTGTTAGGCTTTTCAGTGTTTTTCTTATTTTGTTTGTTTTTTTCGTCCAGGTCAATTTTTTCTTTTCTCCTCATGTTTGATTTCTTAATTTTTTTTCACTCTTTTTTATAGATGGTTCGTTCTTTGTTGATTTTTGTTGTTGTTTTGATGTTATTGTTTCTGACTATGTTTGTTGTTCGATTAATTGTTCTTCTTTTTTTACGTTGTTAAGATTGTTTTTTCATGTGGTTATAGGATTTTTTGGATATTAATTTGGTGTTTAGATTTTCCTTTTCATGTATGATTTTTTTTGTTAAGTTATGTTTTTTTTATTTGATTCATAATTGTGAGATGTAAATTAATAAAAAGTTTGGCACTAAGATTTCCTATTATTGTTGTAACTGAAATTTTTTGGTTTTACAGATTAGATACTCTTATCCTACACAGCAAGCAATAATGGAGGAACTTGAAATTGTGTTGTCATTTGCAGTTTTCAGTACTTGGATCCATACTGCCTATTGCTGCAATGATTGGTGCAATCACTTGTAGGCGTGCTGCTAATCTGATTGACCAAAAATGGGTAATGACAGGTGGAGATTTCCTGTTATGTGTCATCATATGCATTAAGCAACTTAGTATTTGGCAACATTTTGTTATTAAGTTCTCCACTTAAACGTGCTCTCTTCTTGTATTGTAGACTATGAGGATGTTATCAGTCATCTGCATTTTAAGATGGCTCATAATCTATTTCGCTTTGGATTGTTTTATGTTCAAATCTCAATCAATTTCTAATATAATCTTACCTCTTCAAGATGATGAGTGAACTTTCTTTTGCAAGGACCTCTATCTTTGGATTTTGGAAGATTTTTAAGAGGATATGCCATTGGTGTTCACTCCTATGTGGTATACTTTCAATTACATTTTTTAAATGTTTTTCTTATTAACATATAATTAATTATTTTTTTACATGATAAATTGAGATTTTGTAAGTGCATCATAGGTGCCAATATTCACTGCTGAGATAACCCCAACAAGCCTTTGGGGGGCTTTATTAACATTACATTATGTATCAAAGTTAATTCAAAGTTCCAAACTAATTTTACTAGAACTATGTTGATGTACACTTTCATAAGCCATTCTTTCTTGACTTGAAGATTTTACAATACTTTACAGGTTCCCATTGCAAGTGGTCTTCTGGTGACATATACAATAGGTGCATTGGTTACTTGGAGAACACTGGCTCTAACCGGTAAGTCAGTGTACTTGTCTTGCATTACTAAATTGTGTTCATGGCAAGAAAGATTACAAATTAGAAGCAGATTTTAATTTTCAAATATAATAGGAAAAACAATAACAAGAAAATTATTTCATGAGGCTTACTTGAAGTTGGTTCTTGGTTGCAGGAATGCTCCCATGTGCCGCTGTGATTTTCATCCTAGAGTCCCCCAAATGGCTCGTAAGATAAGTTCTTAATAAAAGATAGAACTTAAAATAAAAAGATAGAACTTAAAATAAATTTTAACATTATTTTCATTCATAAGTGCTTTGCCCCAAAAGCATCAAATAACTATTATCCTCATAATACAAGTTTCAGATGTAACTGACAGAAGAAACATTTGAAATTAGCTTAAAAGGGTAATAAAAATATGAAACTAGATGATTTAACTAAGTCAGCACAAAGATCTTCATTGGAGTTTCAAATGGAGCTATAAGATAATAAGTCTTAGGTAAATTCTTTGGTACATGCAATGGTTGGCTGCTAGAATGAGTTCCATGCTGCATTTTAGAAGCTACGCGGAGACAATGCTGATGTTTCGGGAGAAGAGGCTGAAATTCAAGTACTTACCTCATTGCATTTTGTTTTTTTTTTTTTTTTTCTTTTTGAGATTAATTTTAAGGTAAATTTTGATTTCATTTCATAGGATTCTTTAGCAATTCTCCAACATCTTCCAAAAGCCACTGTGATGGATTTGTTTCTTAAAAGAAATTTACGTTTGGTCATTGTACGTATCATTCTCTCTTGGAAATTATTTCCCTTAGAATATTGTTTTCACTTTAGTTAATCCTTTTTCCTTCCCTTTTATCGTCGACAAATGGCATACAGATTGGAGTTGTTTTCTAACAAATTTTGTGGATACAATGGAATTGTTTTCTATACTGGCAAAATTTTTACATTTGCAGGTAAACCTACTTCATTTATATTATTATAAAGAAAGAAAAAAAAAAGCAACAACTTCAAGAAACTTTTAATATTCTATTGATGTGTTTTCTTTTGTACAAGTATGACATATTAATTTTTTTATTGCAGGAGTTCCTCCAAATGTTGGAAGCATTCTCTACGCTTGTCTACAGGTTTTCATCTTTTTCTTTCACTTTCTCAGGTTTTTCTTGTTTTGAACAATTACCAATAACATTTACAGATGAGTTTGTGTTTCCTTTCAGATAATTGTTCTTGCACTTGGTGTTGTCATAATCGATAAAGGTCGGAGAATGCCTCTTTTGATGGTAGGCATGAATAAGACCATCCATTTTCAAAATTTTCATAAGATAAATTACAAGATAATTAAAGAATTTTTATATCATATTAAAATGCTTATTTCTCTTTTATGATTGTTTACTCATTTCAAAGCCAGGATATATATCCATGTTGTTGTTGGAACTGGAACATTCATCTTAATGGTGACAAAAATCTTGCAATATTGGTTGTCTCAGCAGGCTGGGCAACGGTAATTTGCTTTTCATTTTGTCATAACACTTGGGAAGGGTGATTTATAATTATTTTTTTATGCACTTTAACTGAGCCAGGTTTGTATAGGTTAGGGAGCAAGGATAGCAGAAAGGGGAAACAAGTCCTTTTCTTGCTGAATTGCTACGTCTTGAAGAACAAGCCAAACAGCAAGGTCTGGGTCGATGGAGCAACGTAATCTCTTTCCCCTTTGTAACAATCCAACATAAATTCAAATTCTAAATCTTTTGGTTGGATTTTGACCCTAGGTATAAGTGACCTGTTTTCTCCTTTTGTTGTTCTTTTTGAGGATAATGTGTTTCAGTGCTTTGAGATGCTTATTAGGTGAATAGTATTTTAAACTTGGTGAATATGTTGATTTCAAATGGAGGTAAAACTTGGTGTTTTCGTAATAAAGCCTACTGTACCTAGGATACCAGAAAACTCTTAAAGCAAAAACATAAAAAAAAAAAAGTCTGTTAGAATCTTCTAAGCTCCAAATCTACCAAAAATATATAAAATTCTTAAGGATTTTTAGGTAGGATTTTTTTAAAAAATCTTTTTTAGCTATTTGTTTGATAAATACCTGATTTCAAATCCTATCTGTTTGCAGGTTGATTTTTGTTAGTACAAAATTTAGTGAAATTGGAAAAGCTGGAGCTTACTTCTTTAATTTTGATCCAATTACTTGCTTTTTATTAATTGAGAATGTAAAATTATTTTCATAGGTTTCTCAATTTTGTTTACTTTTTTCCATGGAAGAGAAAAAGGGTTATAAAGGAAATTTAGTAGTTTCAAGTCCTAAAGCATTTCCTAGTAGTTGTTACAAGCAAATAACTGACTTAAGGAATAGTATAGATGTTGAGGATGCAGCAGGTCAAGTAGCAATGTTTTCAATCAAAGTTGCTGCATTAGAAACAGTTAAAAGAGTCTCAGCATGGTATTCAAGCTTTTCAAATTACATGCTATTCGCCTGTTAATTATATTCAAAAATTGGCTCCCTTTAAGGCTTTGGTTAAAGGAATGCAGGTTTGTTCTTTAACAACTTTGTAAAACTTCCATTTTTAGTTAATTGCTAGATTGAATTATTTGTGATGAAGGGTTTTTTTAACAAATGATTGTCGATTGTTATTTATTTTAGTTGTTCCAGATTTTGTCGAGGCGACGCTTGGTTCTTTCAAGCACAACAACATTTTCTGATCAAGAGTTTAATGGTCAAGCCTCAGATGGTAGTAGTGGTTCTCCGGTGAATACAGAATCACATTCTAAGGAACATTTTGTGCGGTTTGCCTTAGATGGAAGGTACATAAAGCATTGAAGTGTATTAGGTTTTTTCTTTTTGAGCTTCTATGTTTTTGTCTTGGCATGTCAAATTTTGATTGAAGTTATATTTGTACCACTGCGATCAAAGACCGGAAACGAGGTTTCACTAATCTTAAAAGGATGTCTATTTATTTTCTGATCTTAATAGCTTTGGTTGACTTTGCAATAAATTGATGTTGTAGTATGAGAGGTTAGGTTAGATTGAAAGCAAAACAGAATTTTATATGAGGAGATGCTCTATTTGGCCTGATTGCTTAAGGGATGCAATTTAGTTTTTGGGATAATATCCTATTTGACCTTTAAACTATTGTATTTTTTTTAATGCGATATTTAAACAAAAAATATTTTTAATCAGTTACTTAAATTATATTTTTATATGTTAATTTGTCTCAATTGTTAACATCATTAATCTTAAATGTTAATGTAACATAAACATCCAATAAAATACTAGTATATGTCAAATAATTTAATTAACGTTATATCATCAATGTCACGTCAATATTGAAACAAAATTTTTAAAAATCTAAAAATTTTTCAAAAGATTTTAAAAATTCTAAAAAAAAAATTTAAAAGTTTAAAAAATTAAAAAATTCTAAAATTCCAACCCTTAAAAAATACAAAACAATCCTTAAAAAATTCCAACCCTCCGAAAAGAAAACAGTTAGCTATGAAAACAAGCAAGGATTATCGAATGCACATGAATAGTATTTGAGCATTTTCCCCACCAAGGATGCCATGCAAATAAATTTTTACCGATTTAATCATACTCATGATGGTTTCTCAAAGTTCTTCAAAACGAGGTAGATTCAATGACAGTTATAAATTCTAACATTTGGCAACCAAAGAAGCGAAATTATTTTTTGGAAAATGGTTGGTAACAAATTCTAAATATTTTGGCATCTAAATTATAAATTTGATGCTTTCCTTGTTACTTGGAATCTTGTGCTAACAACAAAAATAATTCAATGGGTCATTAAACAAATAGCATTTAAAGAAAATAACACAGAAATATACTACAAACTACTATTTAAAAACAGTGGATCATAACCAGAGAAAACCCAGGTAGCACAACACTGACTACCAAAACAATTGCACTAGATCATTGTTGTATAAAAGACAACAACATATCACTACAGTTGGTTTCAATTTTTCCATGTGTCATACAAAGTATGAATTGTACCCCTGCATATGTAAAAATATTTTATGGTTATACAACACAATTAGCAGATGTCATCAAAGAATCCTCTAGCAAAGACGAATAATAACAGACACGCCTGTATAAGAAATCCTATATCATACTTCGTCAACAAAGGAAAACCATCAAGAGTTATCTTCCCTGCAACAATAAGTTTCACAAGGCCATCATCATCCTATAAAAATGCATAGTGTTTTAATCATCATGTCACATGCACTATTGAAATGAAATCAGTAGCTAAGTCATCGTTGATAGTGGACTACCTCAAATTAGTAGGTTGCATTATTTAAGTGTCTTTAAGCTGAATGTCTTTGTATTTTCATGTGTGCATTCATGTCCTTGTCTGCGTATATATACATATATATACAACAAGGTACCATGACTACAAACACAAACCTCCGAAGTTAGAGGTGACAACTTTTCACGATAAAATTTTTTGTTTTCAAAAACAATCCTAGCATAAAAGTTGAGTCGTTCAAGATTTTCCTGCAAAAAAAAAAGCAAATTGTCTCCCTAGAACAGCAAAGGAACTACCATGAATTTTGCACTTGTTTAATAACCAGAAATAAGAAGGCATTAAAACCATATGAGATGCGAAAAAAACACTAAAAGCAGAAAAGAAAATTCCGTCAAAATAAAGCATATTGTAAATAATTTAAATGAGGAGAAAGTCAGAAAGAGGAGGAAAACAAGAATAAGTCATAGAAGCAGACTACTCAAAAACCAAGTTCTTCACTAAGATAAAAATCCCTTAACATTTTAAAGAATCTACCATCAGTTAAAGCCAAAATCTAATATTGGAAAGACCCTTAAATGTTTAAAAAAACCTACTTTTACTAAATTTATAGACCTTAAAACAAATAAATGAGCCCTTAAAAGTAATATTAATTTCTAGAAGAATAAGTACATTAATTAGAAAATCAACAAAAAGCAAATCAAACCTCTCAATGCCCACTTAGGGCTTGGTAATCAAACTCTTAAGCGAATTGAAGAAAGTTAAAATAATAAAATTGAGCATAAAAAAAAAAAGAAGCAAAGTTCATATAAGCAGAGGATGTACCGTATGAAAAATACATAGAATAAACTTGGCCAAGCTTTTGAACACGCTGTCTTAAAGGGCATGAGACTTTTTTGCACATTTGGCCAAGCTTTCTAAATCTTTCCAACCATTTAACATCCATTGTTGTAGCCTGTAGGGTTACCATCGTAATATTGTTGCTAGCTGCTTCACCCTTTCTTCCACACTATTGATGTCATTACTCAACAAAAATGAAGCGGTGCAAAATACCTTCAAATGGAATCCAACACTAATCAATCAGTTATCATAACAAACCTTTCAAATCCTATTTTCTAATGTTTGCAACACATCTTTTTTTCTTTACAATAATAAGACATAATTTATTAAAAAAATAATAACGGCATTTGGCTTCCTTATGAAGTTAAAGCAACACCACAAGATTCTTTAGAGATTAATACCACTTACCCCTTAATTGTTGTCTTCCCTCACTTTTCTGACCTTTCAAATTTTCTAAAACAACATTAAAGAAAAATCTTAGTGAGTTCATAGATGAAAAAATAAGTTGGAAATACATGAATTATGACAAAAATACAGATTACAAATTCATATACCTTTGGAATCACCAGGTTTTCTTCATGCCTACTCATCTTTTTTTAGTCTCTCTTTAGCTCTTGGCAAGATTGTTTCAAACACTGCAATATCAACAAGCATTGTATGCATTCTCTACAAGACAGTTCCAACCAAAGACAACACAAAAATCAATCAATTGCTTTCAAGACATTCCAAATCTGTCTTAAAAACACAAAGCTAAACAGTTGGCGTAACTGTATTTACTGGAGTAATCTAAAACAAACCAGACTTGTAACAAAGTTTGCAATTTTGTAAAAGGGTTATTGTAGCAACTGGTAAACGTGATGATTTCCAATACCTTGCTGTGAGACTTGGGTTGGCTTGAAACCTTCTTCTCCAAGTTTTCCTCATAAGGTTGGCTTGTAACCTTCATATCCCTGGGCCCAGTTTGAGAGTTAGGTTTCTTTTTCTTATTTTCCTCCTCCTTGATGAAAACCCTTTGAAAGCTAGGTAGTTCATTGCTCAGAGACATGTGACAGTGCGAGGGAAGTCTGGTTTTGTCTCCCATGCCCGAACTAGGTTTGCCTAATTGCATTTTGGTGATGGACATATTAGGTATTCATGAAAATTTTCAATCTTGGTTGACATATAATTTTACTTTAATATACTTCTGTTTGCACTTTGCAGATGTTAATAGGTGAGAAACCTGGCAAAAAATTGATTCAGTTACCGTCTATATTTGTGCCATGGCCTGACTCATATGAGAAGATTATCGATTAATTAAGAAGGCTGAAATGTAAGTATGGTTGGAACGATTTATAGATTACAATACTGATGTATGGGCTGTTTCTGTCTTCTGATTCAGTCCAACCCATTTAAATTTGCAGGCTCAATTCCAAATCATAAATCTAAGTAAAAAGTTTGAATTGGCCGAAAGAAGGAATCCATTATCCCAACCGCTTTTTAGGTTGTTAGGTTTAAGTTTAAGTCCAATAAGCTTGTTACTCGTTTTAAACAAATTATAGACTAACCTGATCTAAAAGGCTCATCAACCAAACCACACTAAGCCTAGTTACGTTAAGCCACATTCATGATATTTCGGCAAATTAGCTTATGGAAGCCGATATTGGTCCAAATTAACACTGCATGCAATTGAAAATTTTGATTTTTGGAGACACAAGAAGTCTCTACACCAACTTCCCAAAGGTTTTGTAATTCTTCTATCAAAGATTACAAGTATATATTTATATTGTTTTCAAAACCTTTTGGATTAGGAATAAGCAGGAAAAGTATAAAGTTTGGTTATTTCATGCACATCCATAAAAAAGTTATAAGATATCAATATAACAAGTCAAGTGCCATTCATGACACTCATAGTTTTAAAAGAAATAAAACCATCATAAGTCAATCTCAAACGAACGTTACAAGAGTCAAAGAAAAACTCAAGATATCAAAAATCTAATTCTTTCTAAGCTAGGAAATTTGCAAGATATCTTAGACGCTAGAGAATTTGCAAGGTATCTTAGACGTCAATACTTAGAACGCTTATATTCATGTCACATCATCAATGGAGCAGTCTTTGAAAACATAAATAACTTATGTAGTCTTGAAATTCAAGGAAACCAACTCAAAATCTTGGTAGCTTTTTTCTTTTTTATTTTTCTAATGTTATATCTTCAAGGTCACTTCTAGTCATTCAAGCTCTCTTTTCACCTAGAAGTGCCATATTTTAAATACATTTCTTCGTTATTTGCTTGAAGAAATTTTATTGTCAGATTTATTAAATATCTTATAAAAAATTAAATCTCAATTCCCTTTATTTATTTACAAAATAATGTTATGCAAAAAAACTATCAAAATATTGTAGACAACCTAATCTATTTAGGGTTCTACTTTGGTTAATTTTGTTAATAAAAAAATAAAAAAAAAATAAAAAAATAGGTAGTTAAGTTTATGTGAAATTGTTGGAACTGATTTGTGAAGTTGAAGTTGGATTTAAGGTTAGAATTCAAAGGAAATTGAGATTTTCTTTTTGGATTAGATTTCTCATATTTAAAATCCTATAAATACATGCCCACACAGATTACACAAACACATAAAAAATTTAGGGAAAGAAGCAGAAATCAGAGAAAGCAGTCAAGAAAATTTTTTGAAGATTTTTTGGGGTTTTAAAAATTTTTTTTTAAAAAAATCTACAAAATTCCCAAATTTCAATGACTTTTTTCAGTCTTTGTCTCAAGCCGAGCCAAGCGAAGTCACCTTTTAAGCTATTCCAACTTTTCTTCTTGCAGCCGAGCCACGCTATAGCCATTAGAGCCGAGTCGCCTCCTGTTTTGGGTTTTTTTTTTTCACTTTATTTATTTATTTTTTGAGTATTTTTGCATAATTAAATTTTAAGAAAAAAATAAAAAAGGTAAAAAATAAAATAGATTTTGAGAATAAATATTAATTATTCAATAATAAAATTTATAGAAATTTCAAATGGTAAATTTCTAGGAAATTCCTAGGTAAGAAATTTTGTCTAAATTTATCTCAAATTGTGGAATAATTTAGATAATGTTTTAATAACAATAATTAATACTTATTTTCAAAACAAAAAATAAAAAATAAAAAAAATATTGATAAAAATTTTGGAATCAAGTATAAATTACCCAAAGATGATATTCTTAAAAATTGTAAATAGTAAATTTTTAAGAAATCTATAAGTGAAAAATTTTCTCTAAATTTGTCCCAAATGGTAGAATAATTTAGATGAAATTTCAATAAAAGTAATTGTATTCTTTTTCAAATTGGGTTGAAAATATTTGATGATTATCCAAGGATGAGATTTTTAGAAATTTCAAATGGTAAATTTCTAAGAAATCTCTAGGTGAGAAATTTCTTTAAATTTGTCCCAAATTGTGGAAGAATTTAAATGAGATTTCAATAGAAAAATAATTGTCATTTTATTTTCTTTCCAAAAACAAAAAAAAAAGAAAAAAAAAAGAATTTCTAAATTGACCCAAATTGTGAAAAATTCAAAAATTCAAAAAAAATAAATAAATAAAAAAAATTTCTAAAGAAGCTCAAATGGTGGAGAATTTAGAAATTCAAAACAAGAAAATATTTTTTATTTAGCCCAAATGGTAGAATAATTAAAAAAATTCAACAAAAAAAATAATAATTAAAATTTTCAATGACGGAGCATCTTCAAGAAAACAAATGGAATTCTTGAATATTTTTTAGGTGAGAAAATATTTTTAGAAATTCTACCAGATTGATGAAAGAATCTTATAAATTATTTCCAATATTTAACATAAAAATTTGAAACCATTAGACTCAATACCCTATGATAAATTTAAAATAATATGATACCATCCTTTGGACAGGTATGTGAGAGTGCTATAACCTTCTCACATGTAACCAAACTCCCAAACCTTGTTCTGATTTGTAGACCTAAACCTATTCTTTTAGGGACCCTTAATCAAGCTTAAAAGCTCCTTAAAATGATAGATTCATTTGGTGGTTAATCACACATAGATAAAAAAGATTCGTGACGACTCTATCTATTTGTTAAGTCTAGTTATAGATTTACAGATTTATATGTTATGACAGTTTGGTGATTCCACTAGGGACGCTATATAGAGTCAAGCCATAAGCTTTTAAATTTATCATATCTTTCAGTCTAATGGTTTTACATTGTAATTATTTGTTTACTAACATTTTATTTTTGTCTTGTATTTTATTTTTTTTTTGTCTTGGAACGATTTATAGATTACGATTAAAAATCAGAATAATCTTTATGTTTTTATTAAATTAAAATAAATATAAAAATATGTTAAACATGTTAAACATATTAAACATATACTCCTATGACAGGATTAAATTAAACATATTTTTCATATTATATCATGTATTAAACGTGTATCCATGTAACATGTTTTATTTAATTAATGTGTTTTTTGTGTTTTACACGTGTTTAGATATATCAACACGTATAAAATATAAATTATCGTATCTAAATCTGTATCAATATAAATAAATACAAAACATGTTTTTTAAAAATACATATACAATTTTTTTCATGTTATTTTTATATTGTGTCATAGTGTCGTATTTGAAACTGTCAAGTCTACATTTCAAGAGTAAAAATGACAAAACAAAAAAAATCATTAATGGAAGGCGAAATCCATGTATGTAGCAGTAATTTTGTTTATTCATCCTTCAGAAAAGAAAAAAAAATTAAGATAAAGTTTACACATTAGCATTTGATTTACCGTTTGTTGCATATATTCATGCATGCATGATTATTCCAAAAAAGAAAAAAAAAATTAAAAGGCTGTCGTAACGATTTTGTGTCCGTCCGACGAATTTGAAAATAAAATAAAAAATAACGGAGTTGCAACCAATCTTTTTTGGCTAGGTGCGATTGATCACCTATTAAAACATATCATTTTAATGAAATCTTAAAATTAATTAAAATTTATTAAAAAGATAATTTTACGGTCTACGAAACAGTCTGGGTTCGGAAGTCGGTTACGCGTGGGGAAGGATTAGCACCCCTACAACGTCCGTTAAAAACGGTACCAATTAACAACGTGTTATCCTTTGATTTTGATAAAAACAGTCTTATTTTCAGCATTCGAAAAATAATTTTCTTGATTTTTTATTTATTAAAAAAATTATTCTCGAGAAAAATAAATCAAAACCTTTTTATTGAAATAATTCTTAAAATGTTCCAGTACATTGGTAATATTAAAAGAATTCTTTCTCACCTAGAGATTTCTTAAAGCATATCTACTCGGAATACTTTTAGAATCTCATCTTTGGGAGGTCTAAATTTACTTTTCGCAAAAAATTATGTCATGTATGCAATACAAATAATAACATGTTGATGCACATATTTTATTCTTTTTTGAAAATTTTATTAATTGTTTGATTAATTTTTTTAATTTTAATTAAAATTTTAAAGAAAAAGGAATTTAATTATATTAAATATTTTCTATAAATATTTCAATACGCTGATAATATTTTACAAAAAATCTTCTTACCTAGAGATTTCTTAAAGCATCTCTACTCGAAATACTTTTAGAATCATTAGATTAAATTTCTTTCCTTCCTATTTTTATTACATATATTTTTAATTTATTAACCAATTTTTATTTATTAGTTTTAAAAAAAAATCTTTACTGTATTGAAAATTTTTTTATAAATACTCTAATACACTGGTAGTATTTTAAAAAAATCTTCTCACCCAGAGATTTCGTAAGCATCACTACTCGAAATACCTTTGAATCTCATCGTCGGATAAAAATTTTTTTTTCTTTCATTTTTTATTACTTAAGTATTATTATTAAATTTATTTTTATATTATTGTTTTTAAAGTTTATTCTAAAAATTAACATAATTATATAAAAAAAATTTAACCACAATTTCATCATTTAATCTAACAAATATAAATATTTTAATATGCATAAATATTAATAAAATAATATATAAAAAAATAAGAAAAATTCAAAAAAAAAAAATTTTACCTGAACCGGACCGGTCAACGGTCCAGTCAACGCGATTCGGTTCAGCGATTCGTCCGGCGGTTCGGCTCGGTCTGAGTGGTTCAGTACCGGTTCGGTTCGGTTTGGGTGGTTCGATTTCGGTCCACTCAGACCGGTCAGAGGCTGATAAAGGGCGGATCTTCGGGTCGGGTGCGCGGACCCTGGGTCGGGTCATGGGTCGACCGACGGATCCTCCTTGGCTCAAAACGGCGTCGTTTGATCCTATGCTCAAAACGACGTCATTTTGCTTTTAATGATTTCTATAAATGATTGAAATTTTTTTTTTTTTTGCTCATTCTTTCGATTTTTCAGAAAAAAAGGGGAAGAGAGCTCTGGGGTGAGCAGTCGGCCGGTCATCGGACTACCGTGCCGATCGCCGTTTGGCTGCCGTCGGCAGTCGCTGCCGGTGGTTTTCGATCACCGAAAAATCTCAAAATTCTTCTGGTGGTTCTCTTCGACGCGATCTTCACGGATCCGATCTTCTTTTCATCGGAAACAGCCCCGATCGACGTAGATCGAGGCTCAAAGTTTCGGTCTCCTTTCTTTTTTTGTTTTTTTTTTTTTTGGACAAAATATATTGATTTCTTTTTTTTTTTTTTGTAGGTGGCCTTTCTGGCGCTGGGTTCCCCTACTTGGGGACTGTGATTTTGCTTTATTTTTTTTTGTGTTTCTGCAGATTTGTTTTTCGACAAAATCTTCCCTTTTTTTTTTGTCGTTTTTTTCTTTCGTTCTGCCTCCCCCCTGGTTTGCAGATGACAAGCTCTATTTATAGAGCTTATTGGGATTCAAATCCCAGATCTTCTGGGATTCGAATCCCATTTTTCAACTGAAAAATCACGTATGCCGATCGTGATTGGCGGCTAATCGGTCGGCCGTTGACAACTAGTGCAGTAATTTTGGACTTTAGTTTTGGGATTCGAATCTCATTTTTCAATTGAAAAATTACGTCTGTCGGTCGTGATTGACGGCTTGTCGGGCGGCCGTTGACAGCTAACGCAGTAATTTTGGACTTTAGGGATTGTGCATTTAATGCATTTGATTCGGATAAAGATGAAGAAAAAGAAAAATGAAAGGCAGAAGAAGACAAACCCAGAAACGGGAAGAAAAGAAAGAGAAGAAAGAGAAGAAGAAAAAGAAAGAACAAATAATAATAATAATAATAAAAAAAATGGTGTTTACAAAGGCAACCAAGCTTGCATGCTATATGTAATTTTATTTTTAATTTTACTTTTTTCTCTACTAATTTTTTTCAAAACAAAATTTGCAATCTTGGGGTTTTTATTTTTTTTTCCCCGTAATAGACAAAGAGAATAAATGAATTTCCTTAAGTGTGAATGTAAGAGACAGGTCAATGAACATTTAAAGACAGGTGCTTCTTCTTCCCTCGCCCTCGACACGTTTTTTTTGCATGTCCTTCATTGTAAATGACGATAGATACCCTTTCCGTATTAAACTTTTCATCCTCAAATCTGCAACTATTTCTACATCTATATGTATTTTATCAATTTTCTGTCACAACCCATCTTTTCAAAGAAATCAACGAGTGAAAAAATGACATCAAATCTGGCAAAGGAAGTGCCTCATGATCATGGCCCTGATTTGATCGACAAGCTTCCTGACACACTCTTGACTGAGATTCTATCAAAATTACCAGCTGATGAAGCTGTAAGAACAGGTATTTTATCAAGGCGATGGAAGGGTTTATGGAGGTATGTTTCTCGTTTAGATTTTGATCCAAAAAGGATGATGAAACCAAGCAAACAGATTCTTTATCAAGAGCAAATGATCTCTCAAAGACTTGGAATCAATTCCTTGAAACATGATGTGGAGAAAGAGATTTTCCGTGCTGTTATGATGATTGACAAGGTATTGTTTTCTCATCCATGTAACTTGATTAGTTGCAAAATCATTCATTTTTCAGATAGCTGCAAAAATGGTCAGCTTGAAAAATGGATTAAATATCTTATATCAGAGAAAGGGGTACAAGAACTAGCTTTCACTTGTGAAGAAAGTCCTAGTTGTCAGCAGAATTTTGAAGCAAGATTTAGTAATCTGAAATGGAGTTTGCCATCAGTAATTTTCTCATGTGCAACTTTGCATACACTTGAGTTGACAAATTACGAGCTTGAAACTCACTCCCCTTTTGATCAATGTCATAATCTAAAAACCTTGAAACTCAAATGTTTGTCTCTTCCAACTGAAATCCTTGATGGAATCATTTATAGTTGTGGGTTTTTAGAGCATTTGAGCCTTTGTTCTTGCACCGGTTTCAATCGAGTTCGGATTGTTAGTGATAATGTTAACACTGTGGAGCTGGAGTATTTGGAGCTGAAAGGGATATACTTATCAACGAAATCCCTTGGGGTTTTGGTGCTTGATTCTATAAAATGTCCAGCCAAAAATTTGGTTATCAATGCCCCAAAACTGAAGGTGTTTCGTGCATATTGCAATCCGAAACATGAAAATCCAAGCCAAATTGTCAGAGATCCAGGAAATAAGCCATTGAAGGCTGCAGAAATTCTTGAGCATTGCAGTGGTCTATTAGTAAGTATTTTCACTATCTGTTTTGTTTTTACTGCATCCTGTGAATTTTATACAATCTCATATGTATATCTTTGATTATCTGATAAATTGTTTTGGTTAGCCTCCTCAAAGACCTGAAAATGATCAAGCTTATGGTCATCGAGAGGATAACTCGAGTTTGTTCGAAAATTTATGGAAGCTATCCATTGATTTGGACTTGAACAACATAAGGGAAGTGTTGATACTTTCTTTCGTTTTACAAGTATGCACTCATCTACAGCAACTTCAAATCAATATACAGGTACATGCCATTGCCAATGAACTTGAGCTTTGTCTTCAGAGGCTGATTTATATTATATCAAACATTTTTTGATATATATATATATATATATATTCTTCTAGATTAAAGCTTATTAAATGAAATGCATTCTGATTTTTGGAATAAAATGCATCAATTATTTGTGATTTTTGTGTAATATTTAATTTTAATTTATGATTCTTAAAATTCAATTATTAGATCACGATCCTTTAAAAGTGTTTCAATTAATTCATTCATTCCGTCATCATAAGAAATTTAACTAAATATGTTAAATCAATACCACGTGTGTGGATGTCCAGATGATATAAATTTTAACCAAAAAATCAAACTAATTCCTTTTCTTTTTTGTCATGTGAACTTCCACATGATTGACAGAATCGAGTGAATTTGAAACATTTTTAAAGGTCATGGATAAGTGATGCAATTTGCTCTTGATTTTTGTATATTTAGGAAATGCAATCTAAATTGAGGGAAGCGACCTCAGATAATGGTACTCAAAATTGCCCATTGCCATATCCAGAGTCAATGTTATGGGATAAAAGGGAGCTATGCGATTGTATCACGCGTAACCTAAGCGTAGCATCGATAAAAGGATTCAAAGGAAAGGAGAGAGAACTGGAATTTGTTAGGCATCTCATAACAAAAGCTACTGTGATGAAGAAAATCAACATATGCTGCAGTGATAGCTGCTCAAGAGAAGGAGCTGAGGCAACACTTAGGTTACTGTCATTGCCAAGGTCATCCATCAATGTTTCAATAGTCTTGCAACCAGGGCGTGAATTTGAATCGGCTCAGGTTGGTGCAAGTTTTGAAAGATGGATCTTAACCCTCAAGTAGTCGTGATTGAGTTTTAGAGTTCGTTATATGTGATAAGATAATTTACCTCGTATCATATATGTTGTTTTATTTACTGAATCTTTAAAGATTTATTATAAACATAATTACGATGCATTAAAAAATCTTCTCGTTACACAAGCAAAGAGATTCTAGTTTATTTATTCTATCATCAGCAATTTATACTTCCCATTACAACTTCATAACTGCTCTTAATTAAGGGTAATGTTAGAACATATATAAGAACATGTTTGAAATTGATGCATTAATGTTACATAAATGTCTTGTTTCATCAAACATGTTGCTTCCAGAAAGAGTAGAATGTTCTTATACATATAATTGACTTGGTTTGCTATCCTCCTTCCAATAGTACTCTCACCAAGACCATATTTATCCCATCAATTCCTTTTCTTTTTCCTTCTTTTTTCTTTTATAATGTGTGTATATGTCATGGTGTTGCTATTTTATGTTGGGTTACAAATGAAAAATAACTCTCTTTTTTTTTTTTTTAATCAAATAAGTCCCAGTTGTTTTGTTGAATCTCATGATTTTTTATACAGGTACAAAATTTTATTTTATTGAATAAGGAATTGGAATTTACTTAAGAGTTTTTTTTTTTTTTTTTGTCAAAATCTACTTGAGAAATTTAATCAATAAAAATTAATATTTTCTGTTAATTTTACATTTGAGATTTACAAATTAACTATTGTCCAATAATACATTTGGTTTGATTGATGTTTTTGTTATTTGTTTTCAATAAAAAAAATAAAAAATAACTAAAAATAAAAATTAAAGTAAAAAATAAAAGCATCACCATCCAAATAGATCTTTATTATTATTTTTTGAAATTTTCACATGAAAAAATCTTTTCCCCTTTATATGTTATTATTAATCTATTACATTAAAAAGTTCACTTTCTATGTATCGCCGGTAAAGTTTTCAAACCAAACAAGAGCCATTACAATTTACCGGATGTTTTATTAAATTTTTAATATATTTTAAAGAGATATATGTAAATTGTTCATGGCTAAGGTTGCTCACCAAGCCTATGTGTCAGGCATCGAACTGGGATATTAAGGCCTACTCCAACCAAATTCGGCCCAAATTGTTATATTTTATAAATATGAAGATTTTTGCGTGTTCATTCGAATTGGATTGGACTGTTAGTTAGATTGTTGAATCGATGATTTGATATTTAAATAGGTTCGGTTTTATTATTTTAACAAACCTGCAATTAATTTTCTTTAAATCATATTGAATCAACTATTTACTTAATAAATAGATAAATCGATGAGGTTTTATTGAATTGAAAAGGTTTTAAATTTTCTAATAAAATAGCTTTAAAAATTATGATTAATTTAATTTTTATAATTGAAATTATAGATTATTGTATTATTTAATTAAAATAATATATTTTAAAGGAAAATATAAAATATAAAATGTAAATAAAATAAAATAATGTTGTCCTCCTTTACACTTTATGCATATTAAAAAATCAACTTAAAAAAACATAACCTCTTTCTCATTTGTATTTCTATGTATGTGAAACCCTCACATGAAATTAATTTTGTTTTTTGTTTTAAGTTTTTTAGCATATTTACTTTTGTTTGGTTCTCTAAATTAATATGATTGAATTATTTGATATTTTGACTAGTATTTTCAGAATTTGAGTTAGGAGTTTAAGTTTGAATTTTAAATTTATTATATGTTTTTTTATATATATACTTTTTAATATTTCTTATATTATGCTATATATTTTAATTTTTTTTAAAGTATGAAATTATCTACTATAGAATTTTATTATTTATCACATAATTGATTAAAATTTTAAAATATTTATATTTTTATTGATTCAAAAATTGATTTGATTAACCCAACGATTGAACCAATGATCCAATAACCTAACATATTAAACGATTCATTGTTTGATTTGGTTTTGATAATTATAATCTTTTAGTTACATTTAAATTTAATTAAAATAATAATATTTAACATTCTTTTGAATAATAACCAAGCCTCCATGGATGGACTACATTGGATCTTGAGCAAAGATTTGTAAATGCCAATATAACTGACATAATTCAAATCGACCCCTAAGCATCTAGCTATGTATCATAGCTCTTCCTGTACTCAATTCTTTAAGTCCATAATCTATAACATCTATTACATAATATAAAAACTGTCTCCATTTGCTTCTTACTCGGACAGCTAAGCAATGTATTAAAAAGTAATTAGGTAGTTAATTTTAGGATGAAAGGTGGTTTTTAAGTTTGGGGATTTGTTTCATCTCTACTTCCCGTTTCTCTTTTTTTGTTAGGCTTTTCAGTGGTTTTCTTATTTTGTTTGTTTTTCTCGTCCAGTTCAATTTTTTCTTTTCTCTTCATGTTTGATTTCTTAAATTATTTTCACTCTTTTTTATGGATGGTTCGTTCTTTGTTGTCTTTTGTTGTTCTTTTGATGTTATTGTTTCTGACTATGTTTGTTGTTCGATTAATTGTTCTTCTTTTTTTACATTGTTAAGATTGTTTTTTCATGTGGTCATTGTTAGGAAAATGGGGTCCAGTCCCATGTAAGTGGTTTTGGACCAAGTAAAGGCCATGGGCCTTGATCTTTTATTTTACACAGAGCCCTAGCTACTTAATAAAAAAGAGGTGGGGTTGTTTTAGGTGTGTGTCGAAAACCAAGTAGAAAAAGAAGAAAAGCCAGGAAAAGCAGAGAGAGAAAAAGGAGAAGGGAGAGTTGGTTGAACGAAAGTCGATCCGTGGTTCGATTGAGTTGGAACCTTGTCAAGAGGTTTATGATTCAGAGTTCTACATTCTTAACGGTGAAGATCGGGTTTGAAGCTCTCTAGGAACAAATCCAGGGTGTATTTGTTGAGTCACTTAATTGGTGAGATTTTTCCAATTGTTTCTCTAGTTATTGATTAGCTCTAGTTTTAGCTAGAGAAGAACTTTGTATAACTATTATTTGATAGTGAAGATTTTTCTGGTGGCCCGTGATTTTTTCCCTCTACACTGGAGGGTTTTCCACGTAAATCTTGGTGTGCTTTATTTTTCCTGCGTATTTGATTATTGATTGTTGTCTATTACTTCTGTATTGTTGTGATTATTGCTTCAGGCGCAATAAGTGGTATCAAAGCAAGGGTTATTTTGAGACAACAATACAGAAGCAACGCAGGATAGAAGTAAATTCTATTTGAGATCATGGAGGGTGATACAGGTTCCATGATAAAATTGACAGCATCGAATTATTCAATTTGGAAGCCTATGATAGAGGATCATCTATACTGCAAAGATTTGTATGAGCCATTATTGGGTGATTCGGCTAAACCAGCATATATGAAAGATGAAAGCTGGAAGAAGTTAGGTAGAAAGACGCTGGCTATAATAAAAAAATAGGTTGATATCAATGTGTTTCATCATGTAGCACAGGAGTCAGATGCTCACATTGTTTGGACAAAATTGGCAGCATTGTATGAGAGAAAAATAGGTATGAATAAAGTTATGCTTGTTAAAAAGATTACAACTTTACAGTACAGGGATGGATGATCTGTTACAGAGCACTTGAGTGATTTCAAGATATATTTAATCGGATGACTACTATGGAGCTTAAGATGGATGATGAAATGAAGGCGTTATTTCTTTTGGGTTCATTGCCAAACAGCTGGAATACTCTAGTTGTGACTGTTCTTAATTCAGCTCCTGATTATAAGGTGACATTGGAGATGGTAAATGATAGTATGCTTAATGAAGAAGCAAGGCGAAAAGATGTAGACCTTGGGAATCAAGCTCTAGTCACAGAGAATAGGAGTAGAAACATCGACAGAGGTCAAGACTTAAAACGTCGTGGTAAGTCTAAACATAGATCCAAGTCTAGAGGTAAAGTGAAGTGTTTCCATTGTGGTAAGGCGGGTCATATAAAACGAAACTGTAGAATCTTAAAGCAAGACCGAAAAGATGAGAAAGGCAAGAGTTCAGATGATGGCAATATTGCAGCAGTGAATTCAGATAGTGATTCAGTTACTTTGATTTGTACACATGGTGATTGTAATCATGTTAGTGATCTCGACATTGAGTGGATAGTTGACACAGGAGTGACATATCATTGTGTTCCTAAGAGAGAGTTGTTTACAACTTACAAAGCAAGAGACTTTGGTTGTACCAAGATGGGAAACAAGAATGTGTCACAGATTGTTGGGATTTGTGATATTGTTGTACAAACTAGTATAGGCTGCATGTTGACTTTGAGGGATGTCAGACACATTTCAGATATGAGAATGAACTTGCTTGCTATTAATGTCCTTGATAAGGAGGGATATGAAAGCCGACAAAAGAATGGATAGTGAAAGCTTCTCAAAGGATCTATGATAGTTACAAGGGAAAAACTATGTTGCACAATGTATAAGATATGGATGCAATTGAACGATAACCAGGTAAATACCGTTGAAAATGATGCTTCAACAAACTTGTGGCACAAGAGGCTGGCACATATGAGTGAAAAAAGGTTACAGGTTTTGGCAAGGCAGTCTCTCATTCCTTTGACCAAAGGTATGTCTCTCAATTCATGTTATTATTGTTTGTTTGGTAAGCATCATAGAGTTTCTTTTCGTAAAAGTTCTCAAAGAAAAGAAAATAGATTGGAATTAATTTATTCTGACGTATGTGGTCCCATTGAGGTTGAGTCATTAGGTGGTAGCAGATATTTTGTTACTTTTATTGATAATGCTTCACGTAAGACTTGGGTGTATATGTTGAAATACAAAAGTCAGGTACTGCAATATTTTTAAAAATTTCATGCCATGATTGAAAGGATGACAGGGTTACCCTTGAAGTGTATTCGAACTGATAATGGTGGGAAATACGCATCTAAAGGCTTTGAAGAGTATTGCTCAAAGCATGGGATCAAGCATGAGAGGACAGAACCTGGAACACCGCAGCATAATGGTGTAGCTGAAAGAATGAATCGCACCATTGTAGAAAAAGTCAGATGTATGTTGAGGATGGCAAAATTACCAAAGCCATTAAGGGGTGAAACAGTCAACACAGCTTGTTATTTACTTAACAGGTCACCATCAGTTCCTTTGGGCTTTGACATTCCAGAAACAGTGTGGACAGGGAAAGATACTTCATACTCTCACTTGAAAGTTTTTGGGTGTAAAGCATTCATGCATGTGCCGAAAGAGCAAAGATCAAAGCTTGACAGTAAAGCTACACAGTGTGTGTTTGTAGGATATGGTGATGAGGAATTTGGCTACAGGGTATGGGATCCAGTAAAGAGAAAGACAGTCAGAAGCAGGGATGTGGTCTTTCATGAAAAAAAACCATAGCAGACTTTGAGAAAAATGAGAAGACTACACAAATTACTATTGAGTGTGATGTTTCAACACCAACAGAGATTTCACAGGAAAGAGCCACAGATGGTGAAAATGAGCAAGAAACAGAACTTGAAGATATGAATGAGCTAGCTACAGTTGGTGATGAGCCAGATGCTATTAGTTTTGAGAGTGTTGAGCAGGGGGAGCAATCATCTCTACTTGAGAGTGTTGAGCAGGGGGAGCTACCTTCGACATCAAGTGATGTAGAGTCTCAGCCCAAGAGATCTACTAGAGAGCACAGGCCATCTACCAGGTATCCAAGTTCAGATTTTATTTTAGTTACCAGTGAAAGAGAGCCAGAAAGCTTTCAAGATGTGCAGGCTACTCCGAATAAAGAGCACTGGTTAAAAGCAATGAAAGAAGAGATGGAGTCATTGCGAAAGAATGGTACTTATGATCTTGTTAAACTTCTCAGAAAAAAGCTTGAGCTTTACAGTAACTTGGCCGAAATGAGTTCCCTGGCCAAGGTAAGTTCCAAATGAAACTGCTATGGTGATGAATCTCCTCTTAATGGGGCTGGAGGGGGAGATTGTTAGGAAAATGGGATCCAGTCCTATGTAAGTGGTTTTGGACCAAGTAAAGGCCATGGGCCTTGATCTTTTATTTTACACAGAGCACTAGCTACTTAATAAAAAAGAGGTGGGGTTATTTTAGGTGTGTGTCGAAAATCAAGCAGAAAAAGAAGAAAAGCCAGGAAAAGCAAAGAGAGAAAAAAGAGAAGGGAGAGTTGGTTGAACGAAAGTTGATCCGTGGTCCGATTAAGTTGAAACCTTGTCAGGAGGTTTATGATTCAGAGTTTTACATTCTGAACGGTGAAGATCGGGTTTGAAGCTCTCTAGGAACAAATCCATGGTGTATTTGTTGAGTCACTTATTTGGTGAGATTTCTCCAATTGTTTCTCTAGTTGTTGATTAGCTCTAGTTTTAGCTAGAGAAGAACTTTGTATAACTATTATTTGATAGTGAAGATTTTTCTGGTGGCCCGTGGTTTTTTCCCTCTACACTAGAGGGTTTTCCACGTAAATCTTGGTGTGTTTTATTTTTCCTATGTATTTGATTATTGATTGTTGTCTATTGCTTCTGTATTGTTATGATTATTGCTTCAGGCGCAACAGTCATAGGATTTTTTGGATATTAATTTGGTGTTTAGATTTTCTTTTTCATGTATGATTTTTTTTGTTAAGTTATTTTTTTTTATTTGATTAATAATTATGGGATGTAAATTAATAAAAAGTTTGGCACTAAGATTTCCTATTATTGTTGTAACTGAAATTTTTTGGTTTTACATATTAGATACTCTTCTCCTACACAGCAAGCAATAATGGAGGAACTTGAAATTGTGTTGTCATTTGCAGTTTTCAGTACTTGGATCCATACTGCCTATTGCTGCAATGATTGGTGCAATCACTTGTAGGCGTGCTGCTAATCTGATTGACCGAAAATGGGTAATGGCAGGTGGAGATTTCCTGTTATGTAGTCTGTGCAATTTAGTTAAGAGACAAGAGAAGTAGACTTGAAGTTATTATTGTTGAAAATTGACCATAACATGGAGGCTGTCAAGTTTGATTTATTGTAAGTTCATAAAAAGCAATTCTTTTGACTCATAAATAATAATGTTCTTACTTAATTTATGAATACCTAATCACTTATTATTTAATTTATGCATAATATAGTTCAGTAATAATTTGATGAGTACGGTAATTAAATAATTAAATATATTATTCATTATGATTATTTATTTTTCACATATTTATTTATCTCTTTTGATTTTTAATTATCATAAAAATAATTTTTTAAATATGAATATTTTACTATAAATATTTTTTCTTAACTAAATAAAACACATGATATGATATAAATTACTTTAAAAATCATAAAATAAGAGGTTTTATGATTAATAATTAAAATTATTATATTTTATAGCAAGTTGAGCAAATTTTAAAAAAATTCACGACCGCAATAGCCGCAATGACCGCGAAGGTCTCCGTTATATCCACAACCGTGACAAACGCGATGCAACCGAAAACATAACCGTTATCGTAATTTAAATCCCTGGTTACCATCGCTAATATTGTTGCTAGCTGCTTCACCCTTTCTCCCACATTATTGATGTCATTACTCAACGAAAATGAAACGGTGCAAAATACCCTCAAATGGAAACCAACACTAATCAATCAGGTATCATAATAAACCTTTCAAATCCTATTTTCTAATGTTTGCAACACATCTTTTTTTCTTTACAATAATAAGACATAATTTATTAAAAAAATAATAACGGCATTTGGCTTACTTATGAAGTTAAAGCAATACCACAAGATTCTTTAGAGATTAATGCCACTTACCCCTTGATTGTTGTCTTCCCTCACTTTTCTGACCTTTCAAATTTTCTAAAACAATATTAAAGAAAAATCTTAGTGAGTTCATAGATGAAAAAATAAGTTAAAAATACATTAATTATAACAAAAAAACAGATTACAAATTCATATACCTTTGGAATCACCAGGTTTTCTTCATGCCTACTCATCTTTTTTTAGTCTCTCTTTAGCTCTTGGCAAGACTGTTTCAAACACTACAATATCAACAAGCATTGTATGCATTCTCTGCAAGATAGTTTCAACCAAAGACAACACAGAAATCAATCAATTACTTTCAAGACATTCCAAATCTGTCTTAAAAACACAAAGCTAAACAGTTGGCATAACTGTATTTACTGGAGTAATCTAAAACAAACCAGACTTGTAACAAAGTTTGCAATTTTGTAAAAGGGTTATTGTAGCAACTGGTAAACGTGATGATTTCCAATACGTTGCTGTGAGACTTGGGTTGGCTTGAAATCTTCTTCTCCAAGTTTTCCTCATAAGGTTGGCTTGTAACCTTCATATCCTTGGGCCCAGTTTGACAGTTAGGTTTCTTTTTCTTATTTTCCTCCTCCTTGATGAGAACCCTTTGAAAGTTAGGTAGTTCATTTCTCAGAGACATGTGACAGTGCGAGGGAAGTCTGGTTTTGTCTCCCATGCCGGAACTAGATTTGCCTAATTGCATTTTGGTGATGGACATCTTAGGTATTCATGAAAATTTTCAATCTTGGTTGACATATAGTTTTACTTTAATATACTTCTGTTTGCACTTTGCAGATGTTAATAGGTGAGAAACCTGGTAGGAAATTGATTCAGTTACCGTCTATATTTGTGCCATGGCCTGACTCATATGAGAAGATTATCGATTAATTAAGAAGGCTGAAATGTAAGTATGGTTGGAACGATTTATAGATTACGATACTGATGTATGGGCTGTTTCTGTCTTCTGATTCAGTCTAACCCATTTGAATTTGCAGGCTCAATTTCAAATCGTAAATCCAAGTAAAAAGTTTGAATTGGCCGAAGGAAGGAATCCATTATCCCAACCGCTTTTTAGGTTGTTAGGTTTAAGTTTAAGTCCAATAAGCTTGTTACTCGTTTGGTCTTGTTTTAAACAAATTATAGACTAACCTGATCCAAAAAGCTCATCAACCAAACCACACTAAGCCTAGTTACGTTAAGCCGTATTCATGATATTTCGGCAAATTAGCTTATGGAAGCCGATATTGGTCCAAATTAACACTGCATGCAATTGAAAATTTTGATTTTTGGAGACACAAGAAGTCTCAACACCAACTTCCCAAAGGTTTTGTAATTCTTCTATCAAAGATTGCAAGAATATATTTATATTGTTTTCAAAACCTTTTGGATTAGGAATAAGTAGGGAAAGTATAAAGTTTGGTTATTTCATGCACATCCATAAAGCAAGTTATAAGATATCAATATAACAAGTCAAGTGCCATTCATGACACGCATAGTTTTAAAAGAGATAAAACCATCATAAGCCAATCTCAAACGAACATTACAAAAGTCAAAGAAAAACTCAAGATATAAAAAATTTAATTCTTTCCAAGCTGGAGAATTTGCAAGATATCTTAGACGCTAGAGAATTTACAAGGTATCTTAGACGTCAATACTTAGAACGCTTATATTCATGTCACATCATCAATGGAGCAGTCTTTGAAAACATAAATAACTTCTGTAGTCTTGAAATTCAAGGAAACCAACTCAAAATCTTGGTAGCTTTTTTCTTTTTTTTTCTAGTGTTATATCTTCAAGGTCACTTCTAGTCATTCAAGCTCTCTTTTCACTTAGAAGTGCCATATTTTAAATACATTTCTTCATTATTTACTTGAAGAAATTTTATTGTCAGATTTATTAAATATCTTATAAAAAATTAAATCTCAATTCCCTTTATTTATTTACAAAATAATGCCATGCAAAAGTACTATCAAAATATTGTAGACACCTTAATCTGTCTGGAGTTCTACTTTAGTTAATTTTGTTAATAAAAAAATAAAAAAATAAAAAAATAGGTAGTTAAGTTTATGTGAAATTATTGGAACTGATTTGTAAAGTTGGAGTTGGATTTAAGGTTAGAATTCAAAAGAAATTGAGATTTCTTTCTGGATTAGAGTTATCATATTTAAAATCCTATAAATACATGCCCACACAGATCACACAAACACATAAAAAAATTTAGAGAGAAAGGCAGAAATCAGAGAAAGCAGTCAAGAAAATTTTTTAAAGATTTTTTGAGGTTTTGAAAATTTAAAAAAAAAATCTAAAAAATTCTCAAATTTCAATGACTTTTTTCAGTCTTTGTCTCAAGCCGAGCCATGCAAAGTCACCTTTTAAGCCATTCCAACTTTTCTTCTTGTAGTCGAGCCACGCTGTAGCCATTAGAGCTGAGTCGCCTCCTATTTTGGGTATTTTTTTTCATTTTATTTATTTATTTTTTGAGTTTTTTTGCATGATTAAATTTTAAGAAAAAAATAAAAAAGGTAAAAAATAAAATAAATTTTGAGAATAAATATTAATTATCCAATAATAAAATTTATAGAAATTTTAAATGGTAAATTTCTAGGAAACTCCTAGGTAAGAAATTTTGTCTAAATTTATCTCAAATTGTGAAATAATTTAGATAATATTTTAATAACAATAATTAATACTTATTTTCAAAACAAAAAATAAAAAATAAAAAAAATATTGATAAAAATTTTGGAATTAAGTATAAATTACCCAAGGATGATATTCTTAAAATTTTCAAATAATAAAATTTATAGAAATTTTAAATGGTAAATTTCTAGGAAACTCCTAGATAAGAAATTTTGTCTAAATTTATCTCAAATTGTGAAATAATTTAGATAATATTTTAATAACAATAATTAATACTTATTTTCAAAACAAAAAATAAAAAATAAAAAAAAATATTGATAAAAATTTTGGAATTAAGTATAAATTACCCAAGGATGATATTCTTAAAATTTTCAAATAGTAAATTTTTAAGAAATCTCTAGGTGAAAAATTTTCTCTAAATTTATCCCAAATAGCAGAATAATTTAGATGAAATTTCAATAAAAGTAATTGTATTCTTTTTCAAATTTGGTTGAAAATATTTGATGATTATCCAAGGATGAGATTTTTAGAAATTTCAAATGGTAAATTTCTAAGAAATCTCTAGGTGAGAAATTTATTTAAATTTGTCCCGAATTGTGGAAGAATTTAAATGAGATTTCAATAAAAAAATAATTGTCATATTATTTTCTTTCCGAAAATAAAAAAAAAAAAGAAAAAGAAAAAGAATTTCTAAATTGACCCAAATTGTGAAAAATTTAGAAATCCAAAAAAAATAAATAAATAAATAAATTTCTAAATAAGCCCAAATGGTGGAGGATTTAGAAATTCAAAACAAGAAAATATTTTTAATTTAGCCCAAATGGTAGAATAACTAAAAAAAATTTTGACAAAAAAATAATAATTAAATTTTTCCACGATGGAGCCTCTTCTAGATAACAAATTGAATTCTTGAATACTTTTGAGGTGAGAAAATATTTTTAAAAATTCTACTAGATTAATAGAAGAATCTTATAAATTATTTCCAATATTTAACACAAAAATTTGAAACCATTAAACTCAATACCCTATGATAAATTTAAAATAATATGATACCATCTTTTGGATAGGCATGTGGGGGTGCTATAACCTTCTCATATGTAACCAAACTCTCGAATCCTATTTTGGTTTGTAGACTCGAACCTATTCTTTTAGAGACCCTTAGTTAAGCTTAAGAGCTCTTTAAAATGATAGATTCATTAGGTGGTCAATCACACATAGATAAAAAAGATTGGTGACGACTCCATCTATTTGTTAAGTCTAGTTATAGATTTACGGATCTATATGTTATGACAGTTTAGCGATTCTACTAGGAACGCTATATAGAGTCAAGTCATAAGCTTTTAAATTTATCATATCTTTCAGTCTAATGGTTTTACATTGTAATTATTTGTTTACTAACATTTTTTCTTTTTTGTCTTGTATTTTATTTTTGGGGCATGAACCTATATGTTCTTTCACACACACTATCATATGCATTTGTATTACATGACCTCTATACCCATGCTTTATCCCTTTTAGAAGGAAGTAAAGTACTTATACCCTAATGAGATGATAATCTTCGTAATGACTAGCGAAATTCTCCCACTCAAATTAAATCTTTTTCGTTGGTAGCCTGTGATGGGTGAAGATTGGATTGCCTTACTAGTCTATAATGAATGATGATGTAAGAAACAATTTGGAAACCTTTAGTGTTCAAAGTCACCTAACCCTGTATATAGTGTACACTTAATAAGCCAGATTCAGGATAAAGTCATTCCTACCTGTTGATAGATGTAACCCGAAGTTAGGATACAAGAAAGAACAATTTGTGCTTATCTAACTATTTTGATTGTATGACTTTGTGCATTTGCATTATCATGTCATGCATTATTGTCATATGTAACATTGTGCATCTATATCACTTTTATTTCATCCATGAAACTAACCATTTTGTTTATTTAACCTTCTGCATTTGCATTATCATGTCATGCGTCTATATCAATTTCATCCATAAAAATCCACATTCCATTTATGCATCAACATATCATGCATAAAGCATAGCATTTCTGATCATAATTATGGTGCTCAAGGTTTAAGGATAGCTCTACCAAGCAAAAACCTTACTCATCCAAACAATACAAGGGCTCGAGCTAGACAATGGAACAAAAAAATTCCAATCATTTTGAAAGGATAGAAAAAGCTAAAAAAAGCTAGAAGGGGAGTTGAGTAAGATTTTAGAGGCCTTGAATAAGTTAAACAAGAAAAAAAGTATAGAAGAAAGTACTAGCCAATAAGACCATCTATCACAAGAGGTGGACGACCCATTATACCCTTCTGGTTTTTGGGCCATATTAAGTCAAACCCGCATAAGGTCCATCACCCCATCAGTTCATAAATTTTGTAGGATACACATATCCTGAAGTGTCATCAGCTTCAAATCAATGATAGTATCAGAGTTATACAAATCTTGTCTTTACTGAGAGGTAATAAAACCAATACTAATTTCTAATTTGGATGATCCAAAGGAGAAAGAGAAGTTGAGGGCCAAGAAGAAAAAGACTTTAAAAGCCTCAAAAGCTAAACAAAAGATGAACTTGTTAGAAGAAAGGCTGTGAGTAGTGAAAAAAGTTGGTTTTTATAGTTCAATGCATGTAGTTAGGCTCTGTTTAGTCCTAAATATGGTTATTCCTTTAAATTTAAGCTTTCAAAGTTTGAAAAGTATGATGGTATGAAGTATCTGAAAACTCATATTATCATGTATTGTCAAAAAAAGTTTTTCATACTAATAATGAGAAACTATTGATGCATATATTCTAAGATAACTTACGGGCTCTGCTGTTAGATAGTATGTCTAATTGGATAATACCCGTATTTGATCATAGAGTGATATGGCCTATGACTTCATTAACCAGTATCAATATATCATAAATTTAGCTCCAGATCACCTTTCTTTACAAAATATGAAAAAGAAAACAACTGAATCATTCAAAGAATATGCCCAGAGGTAGAGGAATATTGTTTCTCAAGTGTAGCCTCCTTTGACTGAAAAAAAACTATAGTGTTATTTATTAGCATTTCAAAATCTCATTATTATAAAAAAATGATAGGGATGCAACAAAAAATTTTGCTAACATGATAATCTCAGGCAAAATCATTGAGAATGCCATTAAAAATGGTAAGTTAAAAAAAAAAAAAACCAATAAGGAATTGAAGAAGAAAGAGACTGAAGCTCAAACTGTGAGCTTGGATAGACAGTTCAGGGGATATTAATCCTATCCATCATAAGGTTATTCCCCATATTATCCTGCTGTGAACAATATCTCATATTACCTTTACCAACCTTATCTATAATCAACTTATCTACCAATCTACCAGTCAGCCTTTCAACTACCTACATTAGCTTCAAAGCCTAACAACCAAGCAAGTGATTTAAGAAGATCTTGGGATAATTAAAAAAGAGTGCAAATTGTTCTTATCCTCATTACCTATACTGAGTTATTCTCGAAATTGATCAAGAATAACTTGTTATCTCAAGTTATTCTAAAACTATTGAAGCTAGCCTATCCAAAGTGATATGATGCTAATACGACATACGATTATCATAATAGGAATATAGGTCATTCTATTAAAACTTACCCTGCTTTAAAACATAAAATGTAAAGTTTGATTCAGAAAGGCTTAATGAGCTTTGATGAATCAAAATGGAAAGATGTCAATAAAAATCCTTTACCTAATTGCATAAAGGCATAATTTTGGAAATGATACTAAGGTTTGTTGAAACTTATTTGTCATTCTAGATTTCTTTCACAATAATGTTAGGAATTCTTTCATGCAATAAGACTTTATTTGTTATCATTTCAATAAAAGGCAAGGATGATTCATTTCATTACATTTTCTCTTTCACCTAATTATTATTCCATGTTTTGCTTTTTTTCCATGTCATTTTGTTCCCATTTTCAAAATTTAAATGATGAATGTTTAGACGATGATAGCAATAATTTTGGGATTTAATATTGAAAACTCATTCACATTGATCTATGGAGACCATTTGAGTCAAAAAAAAAAAATAAGTTGTTGGCAGAGGTGAAATAGATATGTCTTGAAGATATACAGTCTTTTATATAGATCTATGAGCTTGTTTTGTTCAATAGATGATGTTCAAGGAAAACATTTATATTTGAGATGAAAAATGATCATATTTCTTTTATCATCGAAAAACCATTCATTGCTATCCCCTTGAGCCTGTTATAATTTTTTTTTCTAAAAAAATCAACCAAGGATCACCCTCCATACTGAAGGATAATTTTTGAAAAAGAAAAGAGGTAAAAGATCGTAAAAGGTCTCAAATAAAAGAAAAAAAAGAAAGAAAGAAAAAAAAGAAAAGAAAAATGAATGTCATACATGATTTGAGGTAAAGTAATGAAAGTCCTTTTGTAAGGAATGAGATGAAAAAGGGAAAGATAGTGAAATAAAGTGGAATGGGGCAAAATACCAAGTTACATCAAATGATGAAAAATGATCCTTTGGTTTTAAACCCTGTAAACACATATTTTGAGCCTATTTTATCTATTTCTTTCATGACCCCGCACTATGGCCTATATTACAACTTTTAAAAATTTATTTTGATCAAATGTGAATGCTAAAATTGAATGATCATATGTTAAGCTAAGGCATGCTCATGATGGAATAATAAAATCATGCTTCATTGCTCTAAAGATTAATGTGGATGAAGGAAAAAAAAAGAAAAAAGATGAAAAAAGAGAGAAAATAAAAAAAAAAAAAAAAAGGAAGACTCAAATTGAAAACTCGAAAAGGCGAAATGGGTAAGTCTCTAAGTTGAGAGTTGGATAAATAGTTCACATAGATGGAAAATCAGAGACATATGAACATCTCAAAGCTGGAGCAAAGTTCAATAAGTTCAAAATAATTTCGACAGTCAATGGAATGAGTTTTTGAAAAAAAATCCTAGATTAATGTTTAGAATTGCTTTAGTATTCATTGTTTGGATATTGTTGCTCCATTTGTTCAATACTATTCCTAAGAACATGCTTTGAATTTGCTCTTTTTGGGTAATTGTTTTTGTACTAAACTCATTCATCGATGATTACCTTTCTCTTAATTCACCTTGTGCTCTCTTATTGTTGCATCCTCAAAATAAATTGAGAAAATGTCTGATTGCATTATAATTGTCAAAAATTGAAATGATGATAAATGAATGACAATGTGCATAAAAGAGTCTTGCATTCTTTTAAAATAAAATCTAAGATGACAAGGGGCAAAAAAAAAGAGAATGATAAAGAGATGATAAAAACTTGAAAAGATTATTTGAGAAGACACAAAGTGTGACCAAATAATGAATATGGTGATAGATTGGTTGACATAATTTGTGAGATGTGGTCAAATGATGAAAATGATGTGGGGTAATGGACAAAACTTGTTTTGGAATGGCTAGTGCTGAGAAGCTTGTGAATAGTGATCAAGTGATGAAAATAATGTAGATCAATGGGCAAAATTTGTTCTAAAATGGTTAGTGCTGAGAAGTTTGTGAGTAGTGACCAAGTGATAGAAGACAGAGTTTGTTCTAAAATGACTAGTGTTGAGAAGCTTGTAAGTTGTGATTAAATGGTATGTATCAATGAACAAAATTTGTTCTGAAATTGCTAGTACTGAAAAGCTTATGAATTACAATCAAGAATCAATTGATGCAACTTGTTCTAAATAGTAAAAAAATTTTGAGATGTTAAAAAAGAAAGATGAGAGATGGTGGAGTCTCAAGAACCATATTACCATAATTAATTAGAATTTCATGGCATGAACATCCGTATTACATGTATTGCATTTGCATTATTGTTTGGAGAATATTTGAAACTTTGGTTTAGCTATGCATTTGCATTATGTAATAAATATTTGAATCATGGTTGGGAATATGACATTGTGAGAATCTAGATTATTGCATTTGCATCATTAAAAAAGCATCCGTATCATTGATCATGACATTCAGTACATATAAATTTTGACTTTAGTAAAAGTTTGAAGCTCATCTGTAAAAGTAATTTTGAGTATTTTGATGAAGTTTTGAGTCTTAAATAAGAATCTTTAATAACTTGTCAAATGAGAATCTTTGAATCTTAAATAAGAATCTTTAAGACGTTCTTAAATGAAAACCTTAAAGTCTTAAACGAAAATCTTTAAGACATTTTCAAATGAGAATTTTTTAGTCTTAAATGAGAGTCTTTAAGACATTTTCAAATGAAAACCTTTAAGTCTTAAATAAAAATCTTTAAGAAATCTTCAAATGAGAATCTTTGAATCTTAAATGAAAATTTGTAAGAAATCCTCAAATGAGAATCTTTTAGTTTTCAAATGAGAATCTTTGAGTTTTCAAATGAGAATCTTTGAGTCTTTAAATGAGAATTTTTAAGTTTCAAATGAGAATCTTTGAGATGTGAAATCTTAAAGTTCGTCAGATGTGAATCTTCGAACTAGAATGAAAAGTTTTAAACTTTTGGATGTGAATCTCCAAAATTCAAACGAAAAGCTTTAAACTTTTTAGATGTGAATCCCAAATTTAGGTGAACCTTTGGACTCAAATGAAAACCTTTGAGATTTTAGATGTGAAACTCCAAGTTTTATTGAATATGAACCTTCAAACTCAAATGAGAAGCTTTGAACTTTTGGATGTGAATCTCCAAAATTCAAATGAGAATCTTTAAATATTGGATGTGAGCCTTGCAATTTGCATTTTGGATGAAAATCTCACAAATGCAAATTTTAGAAAGCCTATAAGTTTGAACTCTTGCATATATGAAATTTTACGAATCAAATTCTTATGAAACTGAAATTTTGAAAATCAAATTTCAATGAATTCTTACGAAGGTAAAAGGTTCTTACAAATCTAAACATTTGAATTTCAAACTCAAATTGTGAATATTTGAGTTTCCATTAGACCTAATCTGACTCTTTTGGATAAGATTATCGATGGGCCTTTTATTTTTCAAAAGTTGTTATGCCTCTGTTTAGAGGAACATTTATTTTCTAAAGTTATTTAGCCTCTACTTAGAGGAGCCTTTATTTTTCAAAGTTGTTAAGTCTCTGTTTAGAGGAGTATTATTTATTCTTCAAAATTGTTGAGCCTCTGTTTAAAATAGCATTATTTATTTTTCAAAGTTGTTGAGTATCTACTTAAAGGAGCCTTGTTTATTTAAAAAACAAAAACAAAAACAAAAAATGTGTGTTGATTCCTAATTGGGTTGTCGACGTCTTTGTACAATTCTTGTTTCACAGAAAATGCACAAAGAGAGATAGCTATAGACACCCTAATCTGTTTGAGGTTCCACTTGGGTTAATTTTGTTAATAAAAAAATAAAAAATAAAAAATAGGTAGTTGAGTTTATATTAAATTGTTGGAACTAGTTTGTAAAGTTGGAGTTAGGTTTAAGGTTAGAATTTAAAGAAAATTGGGATTCTTTTCTAGATTGAATTTTCAAATTCAGAACCTTATAAATACATGTCCACACAGATCACACAAACACAAAAAAATTAGGGAGAGGGCAAAAATTAGATAAAGTAGTCAAGAAAATTTTTTGAAGATTTTTTAGGTTTTAAAAGATGAATTTTCAAAAAAATCTGAAAAATTCTAAGATTTCGACGACTTTTTTCAGTCTTTGTCTCAAATCGAGCCAAGCAAAATCACTTTTTAAGCCATTTCAACTTTTCTTCCTGTAGTTAAGTTGAGCTGTAGCCATTAAAGCCAAGCCGTCTCCTGTTTTGGGTTTTTTTTCACTTTATTTATTTATTTTTTAAGTATTTTTACATGATTAAATTTTAGAAAAATAAAAATAAAAAAGGTAAAAAATAAAATAAATTTTAAGAATCAATATTAATTATCCAACGATGGAATTTATAGAAATTTCAAATGGTAAATTTCTAAGATATTCCTAGGTGAGAAATTTTGTTTAAATTTGTCCCAAATGGTGGAATAATTTAAATAAAGTTTTAATAACAATAATTAATATTTATTTTCAAAACAAAGAAAAAGAAGAAAAAATAAAAAAATATTGATAAAAAGTTTTGGAAGTAAGTACAAATTACCTAAATATGAGATTCTTAAAAATTTCAAATGGTAAATTTTTAAGAAATCTCTAAGTGAGAAATTTTATCTAAATTTGTCCTAAATGGTGGAATAATTTAGATGAAATTTCAATAAAAGTAATTGTATTCTTTTCCAAATTTGGTTGAAAATATTTGATGATTGTCCAAATATGAGATTCTTAGAAATTTTAAATAGTAAATTTCTAAGAAATCTCTAAGTAAGAAATTTCTTTAAATTTGTCCCAAATAGTGGAAGATTTTAAATGAGATTTCAATAAAAAAATAATTGTTATATTATTGTCTTTTAGAAAACAAAAAAAAAAAGAATTTCTAAATTGACCCAAATGGTGAAAAATTTATAAATAAAATAAATAAATAAAATTTCTAAATAAGCCCAAATGGTAGAGAATTTAGAAATTCAAAGCAAGAAAATATTTTTATTTGGCCCAAATTATGGAATAGTTAGATATATTTTTGACCAAAAAGAATAATAATTAAATTTTTTTACGACGGAGCCTCTTCAAGGAAATAAATAGGATCCTTGAATACTCTTGATGTGAGAAAATATTTTTAGAAATTCTACCAAATTGATGGAAGAATCTTATAAATTTTTTTCTATATTTAACATAAAAATTTAAAACTATTAGACTCAATACCCTAGGATAAATCTAAAATAATATGGTATCATCCTTTGGATTGGCATGTGGGGGTGCTATAACCTTCTTTATATGTAATCGAACTCCCAAACCCTACTTTGGTTTGTAAACCCAAACTTATTCTTTGAGGGACCCTTAGTTAAGTTTAGGAGCTCCTTAAAATGATAGATTCATTAGGTGACCAATCACACATAGATAAAAAAGTTTGGTGACGACTCCATCTATTTGTTAAATCTAGCTATAGATTTACCAATCTATATGTTATGACAAATATTAAGCAAAATTATCATAATAAAAATCATGCAAAAATATATAATTAGAATAAAATATATATTTTTATTGACTTTATTAACCAAAAATTAAAATAAAATGAAATTAAAAGAATGAAATAAAATACATATATAAAATCAATAAAGTTTTTTGGGCCTTTTTATTTGGACTTAAAATCAATGGCAAAATTAAAAGTCCAATATCAAATTAAAACTCAAAACCTAATAATATCAAAAAAAATTTGGAAAAAATGAGGTATCTATAATATTTTGAAAAAGATATCCTCAAATAAGGCCATAAGAAAAATGAAAAGAGAAGCAACAAAAGCAATAATATAGGACAATTAGGGTGCTTAAAAGGTTTTATCTCGAAACAAACTTTTAATTAGTTAAATTTTTTTTGTTACGATTGTGATATTATTGCATAGGACAATCTAGGTACTTAAAATTCTCAACTAATGTTTGAACGTTAAGGGTAATTAAAAGGCTATTTGGATTAGGGTTGGCAATGGGTCGGGTTAGGCCGGGTTTTTGCTCGCCTCGAACCTGACTCAACTCAAATATTTTTTTATTTTTTATACCCAAACACAACGCAATCTGATATTGTATAAACTGTACCTGACCTGAACCAACTTGAAATTAATAAAATATTATTTTTTAAAATATAAAATTTTATTTTTTAAAATATAAATATGTAAATATGTAATTATATATAAATGAAAAATTAAAAAATAATTTTTAATATAATATTGGGTCAGGTTTACCTAAAATTCGAACCCAACCCGACCTCAATTTTTTTTAATAATACCCGACCTAACCTAACTCGAAACTCGATTTTCAAAAAAAAAAATTGACCCTATGAGGTTGGGTTGGCTCAAAACCCGTTGGGCTTAGGTTGGGCTACCAACGCTAATTTGGATGTATGAAAATTGTTTGTACAATAATATAAAAAGGTTAAATAGTGAAGTGGGCAATCTGATGTTATGGAATTCCAAATCAATAGCTTTGTGACTTAGCTAATTTATAACTTTTGTTCAATAAATAATTAATATCATACCAGTTTGTAATTAGCAACTATCATAAAGATTTAGGTTTTACTTAAAAATGTAGGCCCTAAATAAGATGCTTAAAAAGCTTTCAATCTATAAATCATAACTTTTGCCTTTGATTTTAGGTATAGTAGCAAATTTTGAAGTTTTAAATTTTGTTAGAAATATGAAATCATTAATTTAAATAAAATGAATAAGATTTACAACATGGAAATGCCAAAAGTTTACTATTAATCAACTTTTATAAGTATTAAAACAAATATTTTTAAAATATTTATATTTAGTCGAGCCTAAAATAACCTAAACTTTTTATTAGATTCAATTAGATAATCTCAAATACAAGCTTAAATCCATTTTAAAGAATATTCTAAGTTTTACATTTCATATTCTGAAAGTTTTAACAAAACTAATTTTTATCCTCTAATGTTTGAATGCTATAAACAAAAGTGAAATTTTTGGATAATATATACACATCAAACCATGAAAAAAAGTATAAAGATAGTTTCATATATATATTCTTTCTTATAAATATTTATTTTTATATCATAATTATAATATTAATGCATTAATTAATAGTGTGCAAAGTACGTGCATAAAAATTAGTTTAAGCGCATGTATAATGGTTTTGTGGATACTTATTATTTTCTTGTGCTTGTGTTTTTTTATAACTTTGTTAATGCTAATATTAATAATTTTATGTCTTCTACATATTTTCTTACATATTGTTATTTATTTTGTATAACGAGACTTTCAGATTTTTATTGCACGATTGTTCACAATGAATAAGAGATGTATATGCATTCTCTTGAGTTAAATGTATAGCTGATCATCCCTATTAATCTCAAGTTGTATAATACTTTTGAATAAGCTCAAAACATTTTTTCAGTCTATAGAATTGTAAATCCTATTTAATTCCTACAATTTATCCACTGTTTAATTTATATTTTTGAGTTAACTTATATAATTTTTTCTAATCTATAGCATGGATTTAAATAATGGCATAATAACAATATTGCGACCGTTATTTAATAGAATCGACATCATTCGCCACCACTATTCAATCGATATTGGGTGTAAAGAAAATTCATGTTTCTAGCTATTCATTATAGCCATAAAAAAATGTCATAGCAGCTAACAACGGCAATAGCATGATGCAATTGACACTATTTTCCTTTTTTTTTTCATAATTTAATATAAGAAGAAAAATTTTTCATCATCAAGCATTAAAATTTCAATAAAGATTAACAAAATAAAGCCTCAAACACAGAAAATAAATCCTAGATTTTCAAGGACTTAGTAAAAAAAATCAACCTTAATCAAAGATCAAGAAAAAATTATTGAAATCAAGTAATAATAAAAAATTTTAAAATTACCTTTTCTTCCCTGTTAAAGTTTTTGTAAATTTGTGCAGTATAGAACTTAGACCTTAGAGAGATTTTGTTTCAAACATTAAAATTTAAAAAACCCATCCATGAGCACTCATGGGCAAACCCATCCATGAGCACTCGTGGGCATAGGTTTGGAACTATGCTAGTTGGATTGAAAAAAGGGAAAGTTAGAGAAGGGTGGTAGCTTGGAGGCTAGTTGGTTGCCATGGCTGGTGGATGGTTTGCGAGAATTGTAGGAAGCAGAGATTGAAAGGAAAATGAAAGAAGTTTGAGTCAAAAGATTTGGAGGATGCAAGGGAATTTTGCAGAAAGAAATATTTGAGTGTTGTGGGGAGTTTGGTGGCATTAAGTTTGGTCAATGCTTGACCAATCAAAAATTAGTTTTTTTTTTAATTTAGGGGTAAACTTTTGGGAGAGAAATAATGGTTAAAATTGAAAAGTTTTGGAAATTAATTTTTTTAAATTTGCATATTGAGATGAAAGAGTTTAATGTAAATTTGAAAAGTATATGATATTATAATTTAGATGAAAAATAAAATATTAAATGATTAATATATTATTTTTTATTTTTTATTTTATTTAAATTTATTAATGATTTTATTGTTTTGATATTTGTAAGTTGTTAATTTTCTAAATGTAAATATTTTACTATAATATTAAAAAATTGTAAATAATTTTTTATATAAATAAAATAACATAAGGTGTCATTAATTACTTAAAAATCATGAAAAAGAAATTTTAATGATTATAATTATAACACCTATTTTTTGTAGTTGTGCAAATTTTAAAAAAAAATTCATGACCATGATGATTGCAATAAATACGATGATATCTATTATATCCACAATCACGATAAATGTAATGTGATCGAAAATATGTCCACGACCATAATTTAAATCTTTGGTCTGTAGAATTATAAATCTTACTTAATGCTTACAATTTATCCATCGTTTGAATTGAAGGATTCTCATTAATATTTAGCTTTTAAAAACTTTGGAGTTAGCCTTGACATCTACTTACAACAGAGCCCAAATAGAAGTAGATTGGTTGATTATCATAAGATACAATCAAATCAAATTTCTAATTTTTATCGAGATATAATCAAATAAGCCTGTAACACTAACTTTATAAAAATTTATATGTTTCAATTAATTATCTTCCTAGTGCAATTAGTATTTGATATGATTTGATGGGATTGTTTTCTAAATACAATTACTTTTTATTATAAGTTAATGAGACTAAATTGTGAGAGGGCAGAAAAACTCTCAATATGTAGTTTTAATTTAAATTATATTTGTCTTCAGCCTTTTGGTCTAGTGGCCAAGCAAGCCTTAAAAAAACATTAAGGCTGGGGTTAGCCTTTTCCCCTCCCTCCTTGTTATAAGGCTTTGCCCCCCTTTAAAAATCAAAAAACAAATTTAAACCATATTTTTATAGGGAGATTGGAGGTGATTTACATGTGAAATTTTTTAATTTTGATTTATCTAGTAATTCCATAACTTTTTAATTAAATACAAATTTTATTTTAAATTTTAAATTTATTATATTTATAAAACTAATAGATATTTTATAATGTAGTTTCGGATAGTGTTGAAATATGAAGGGATTTAACTATTTGTTTAGATACTATCAACATTCTCATGTCATCCAACTATAACAAGCATGGGACTTAAGGTGCAACTGTGACAAACATAGGATTTATGGTGGGACTTATGCCAACGCTCTGTATGGCCTTAGTCTATCAACATTCTCATGTCATCCAATAGTCACAGGCATAGTACTTATGGTGGGACTTATGCCAACACTCCATACGATCTTAGGCTGAAAATCTCCTTAGAGAAATGTGGTACTTAAAAGAACAACTAAAAGGCATACAAATATAAGAAAAGTTAAAAGACAAGAGAAATGCTGAAAATGCAATAACTTTTATTGCTTAAGTGTTCGTGTAAATCAAATGAGAATGAGAAGCCTTCTATTTATAGTTCAAGTCTCCGTGAATCAATAGCCAGGATTGACTCAATTAAATAACTATTACATAGTCCAAGATTAAAAGGAGATTATAAAAGATTACATTGAAGAATCAAAATTTTGTTGGGAACTATCCCAGTGTAATCAATGTCTAGATCCTTCTAGAAGTTTCAACACTCCGTATCTATCGAGGGCTTGGTATTAAGACACTTATGTGTGAGGTACTAAGACACTTAGAATTGCAAATCAAAGTAAGTTGTCAAAAGTTGAATAGCTTTTTATTTTAATTATTGATGATTGTACTGACTAATATTATTAAACTAGTTTGTTATCTATGCAATGCAAAAATTATCTTTATTTATTAAATGTGTTTAAATATATAAATTAATATTATTTAATTACTTACATGTTAAATATATGTAAACTACAAATAATATAATTAAGATATTAAAATATAATAAAGTAAAAACTTTCAATTAATTTTAAAAGATCTCAACTTAAAAAAGCTTATATTGAAATGTGAAAATTCAATTGGTAGAAAAATAAGTTATGGTCCACTCCAATCATACGTTTCACCAAAGCCTTCAAAGGCTTGTATGTCTTTTATTGGGGATCGTTTAATCAATTTTTTATAACTAAACAGAAGACTATAAGTACTTAGATAATTGTTATTTTGATATTTATTTTTATTTAAATATTTTATAAATTTTATATTTGTACTAACTAAAGAATTTATTTAACTTATAAATTTTGGATATCATAAATATGAAAAAGTTACAAAGACATTATTATTTTACATTTAAAGATTATTGTGGACTGTTGATTAAGCTAGTAAAATCTTGGACGAGTTTTAGTTCAAATTTTAGTTATGGTTTGAGTTTTTTGCATATAGAACTATTTTGTAGCAATTATATTTTGAAAGTAATTTAAAAAAAAATTTACATCTAGAGATTATTATTGATCCTTGATATAGATACTAAAATCTTGGATGGATTCTAATTTGGATTTTAGTATTATTAAAATTATCCTCTAAGAGGTTAAATGTTGGACACCTATTCAATATTTAAAATTATTATTTTTCCATTTAATTATAATGAAAATTACAATAATTCAAAAAAATAGCAACAATTACACTAAATAATCAGTAGCAAAAAGAACTTAGAATCAACCCAACAAAACACAAAACCCAATTAAGCAATAGTAGCATGAGCTAAAGCAAAGTTTCACCTAATAAAGTTAAAAATAAGAAATAGATAAACTGCTTCTAACATTTTATAAATTACCGTTTAGAGGCCCTTTCACTCAAGCACTAATGTTGACTCAACATGCAATTGAATTGTAGCTTAAAATTACGTTTAGAAATGAGCTTTTCAATACAAGCATGAAGCCAACAATCATAAATAAATAAATAAAAAGACACCCAAAAAACATTACACAAACAAAAAAACAACATAATTTCATCAATAGATATACAATAAAAAAATTGATAGCGCTAAAGTTTAGTATTTCGAGCTCCTTAGTATCTAGGGTTTTTTTTTTTTTTGGGTTTCTAAACTAAGGAGGAAAAAAGTTTCTAGTGATCATGAGGTTTTTTGTGCTGTAGGAATCCAAATTTTTAGTTTTTAATCTAGGGCATTTGATTAATTTTTTAAGAAAACAAATATGATAGAAGAAGTAAAGGTGTCAAAAAGAAATTTTTGACGAAATAACATTCTATGTACATATAGAAAAAAAAGACCTAAATAACAACATGACTTGATATTGTATTGCATAAATAACTCAAAATTTAAATTTAAATAAATCAATGTATCATCAATTATTAAAACTTGAAATTTAAAATAACCTTAACAATGGCAATTTCCAAAATATATAGTCCATGTATATGAGTTTAAGTCTAATTTATACTTATACAAATAACTTAGCTCTAATAGTATCTGAGTGAGTCACAACCAAATTAATAACACTAGTTTTCTTATTATAAATCTTGGAGTTGAACTTATACCTGTCACAATGTTAAAGTTTGAGAATCAGGCCATTAGACACAAAAATATGAAGTTGTCGCCAATTTTTTTATCTAAGTGAGATCGATCATCTATGTGAATCTATCATTTTTAAAGTTATTCTAAGCTTGACTTAGGGTCTTTAAAAAAATAATTTTTAATTTACATCAACAGAATTAAGTTCAAGAGTTGATTACGTGTAGAAAAAGTTTTAACACCCTTACAACATGCGCAAATTAATATCAAATTAATCACATTTTATCTTATTTAAACCTTAATTAAAGAATTTTTTATTAATTTTGATATTTAAATATTGAAAAAAAAAATCTTTAGGCTTTCACCAAAAAAAATTTTCTTCACCTCAAGAATATTCAAGATAAACTTATTGTTTATATAAAGAGGTTTTGTCGTCGTATTTATTAAATATTCTATAAAAAAATCAACTCTTAATTTCTTTTATTTATTTACAAAATAATATCATTCAAAAAATGCTATCAAAATATCAAGCAAAAATATCATAATAAAAATATGCAAAAATATTTAATTAAAATAAAATATATGATTTTTTGATTAACTTTATTGACCAAAAATTAAAATAAAATTAAATTAAAAGAATGAAATAAAATCATATATAAAAAAATAAAAAATTTTGGGCCTTTTTATTCAAACTTAAAATCAATGAAATAATTTAGAGTCAAATATCAAATTAAAACTCAAGCCCCGATAATATAAAAAAGCTCTCAGATAAAATGGGGAGTTTGAAGAAGATGCCTCAAATAAAGCCATAAAAAGTTGAAAAAAGAAGCAACAATAACAATAATGTAGGACAATCGGGATACTTAAAAGGCTTTTATCTTGAGACAAACTTTTAATTAGTTAAATTTTTTTGTTTAGGGTTGTGATATTATTGCATAGCACAATTGAGGTATTTAAAAGCCTTAACTAACATTTAGGTTAAGAGTAGTCGAAGACCATTTGAATGTAAGAAAATGGGTTGGTACAATAGTCTAAACAGGTTCAACTGGCCATGTTGTGAACGCTGGTGGTTCGAGTAGAACTAACATATGGGTCAGAGCATCTATCTCTGGAAAGAAAGGCACTGGCTTAAGGAAATCTAGCAAAGGAGATGCAGCTATTAGATCTAGTTAACAAAATTTTGAATGTTAATTTTGACGTATTATTGTCTTTAGAGTTTGAGATTTCAATGTAAAGCTTAACTTACTTAAGTTCACTTGTCATACACGTCCACTTATACTATTAATATCTGAAACCTCTTCAACGTAATTCCAAATACTTATAGTGACTCATCAAATATAAAAAAGGCTAGAAGACAAAAGAGATGCCAAAAGGGCTAACAGAGAAGAGAGATGTTGAAAATGTTATAACTTGTATTGCTCAAGTAATTATGTACATCAAATGAAGGTGGGGATTGAAGCCTCCATGAATCAATTCAATAGCTATTATAAGATCCAATATTAGAAAGAGAATACATAAGATTACATTGAAAAATTCAAATTTTGTAGGGAACTATCCCAACCTAGTCGGACTCTAGATCTTTCTAGAAGCTTAAACACAAAGTAGTAAAGTTGTCAAAATTTGAGTAACTTTTCATTTTAATTATTGATGATTGTTTTGACTAATATTATTAAACTAGTTTATTATCTATATAATGCACAAATTATTTTTATTTATTAAATGTGTTTAAATATATAAATTAATATTATATGATTACTTAGATATTAAATATACTTAAATACAAATAATATAATTAAGATATCAAAATATAATAAAGTTAAATGTTTTAATTAATTTTAAGAAATCTCAACTTGAGAAATCTTATATTGGAATATGAAAATTCAATCAATAAAAAAATAAATTATGATCCATTTCAGCCATAGGTTTCACCAAAACCTTCAAAGGCTTGTGTATCTTTTATTAGAGAATGGCCTAATCACTTTTTTTGTAACTAAGTAGAAGATTATGAGTATTGAGATAATGTTATTATAATGTTGAGATTGCTAGACATAAAATTTTTAATTTTGAGAAAAACGGGATGGCTGCCACTAATCTTTTTTATTAAGTGCGATTGGCTAACTGAAAAGTTTATCTTTTTAATAAAATAATAAAACGAATTTAAAGTTTATCAAAAAAATAATTTTGGTTTATGAAAATTGTGAGAAAACACTTATTTACAACTAATTGTAATCTTGTAATTTTTATATTTATATTTGTATCCCTAGAATTAAGTATTGAATCTCTAGAATTAAGGATAAAAAATTAGAATAGATAATCCCTCAATTGTATGATCAGTTTTTAGAAAAATTTAGTTTTCTAGTATACCCACTAGTTAGTTGTACATAAACCTAAAATGCTTGTATAATTTTTTATGAGCAGTTTTTCAATATACTTTCAGTTTTACTTTTAGTTTTTCACATATTTTTATTTCTTAATTTTTACACATGGTATCAAGGCTTTAAGCTCTTTTTTTGAAACAAAATTTTTAGCCTTCATTGCTGACTTCTATTTTAGGCCTTCATTGTCGAACCCTGTTAAGGCCTTCATAGCCATTTTATTTTTTCATTCTTTAGCCTTCATTGCTAAGAGTCATTTTTGGTTATGACTTAAAACTTGTTTCAGTTCAAAGAAAAATATCACTATCACCCAATTTGAGGAAATGTTAACTGAAAAAATCATTAGAGAACTACAGATGTCTCAGAAATGAAGAAAGTTGGATAGAAAAGAGATTGGAAAGCTAAAAAGCCTATTGAAAATCCTTGAAAAGCCTACTAGGATATGTTCCTTAGGTCAGGTCTCTAGTTCAGGTAAAGCTTCTAATTCTTATAGATTAAATGTCTCGATTAAGCCTATTATGAGTTCTTGGGTCATTGACTCAAGAGCTACAGACCATATGAGATATTTTTCACAAAAGTTTAGTGTATATACCATGTGTCCTAGTAATAAAAAAATTATTGTTGAAGATAGTTCACTTACTTCAGTGCAAGATTAGGAGATGTTCAAATTAATCCCTCATTTGTTTTTTAAAATGCTCTTCATGTTTCTGGATTATTACTAATATGATGTCTATATAAAAACTTACCAGAGATATGAACTACAAAGTGACTTTTTATCTTTCTTATTGCAAATTTTAGGATCTAAGTTCAGGGAAGAGGATTGGACTTACTAAGGAGAAAAATGGATTATACTATCTTGAGACATCAAACAATGTAAGTAATATTAAGAATAGTTTACCTTTTCATTTTTTTTTGAAAAATCTTTTAATAAAAATAAAATCTAGCTTTATCATTTTCGTCTTTGACATCGTTCTTTTGAAACTTTGAAAAATATGTTTCCTTCTTTGTTCAAAGAATTAAATGTTGAAAATTTTTATTGTGATGTTTGTGAACTTGCAAAGCATAGACATATGTCTTTTTCAATTAGCAATAAAAAAAGTTCTGCTCATTTTCACTTAATTCATAGTGATATATGGGGTCCCTCTACAATTCATAATATTCTATGTGCAAGGTAGTTTATTTTTTTCACAGATGATTATACTAAGGTCTCTTAGATTTTTTACTTAAATCCAAATCAGATGTGAATTGTGTGTTTTTAAGCTTCAAAAACATGATTCAGAATTAATTTGGAGTGAAAATCAAAAGATTTAGATCTGATAATGCAACAAATTATTTTAACGAGAGTTTATCTACCTGTTTTCAAAAAGAGAGGATTATTTATGAGTCACCTTATGTTAATACTCTACAGCAAAATGGAGTGATAGGGAGAAAAAATAGTCATTTACTACCCAAAACCTTAGCGTTACTTTTTCAAGCAAACATATCCAAATCCTACTGGGTGGAAAACTATTCTCACTGTCACACATATTATAAATAGATTACCTTCAAGAATTTTGATATTTAAAACTCCTATGGAATTACTCTTACAATTCAATCCCAACTTTAATACCACAAACAATTTCACACTTAGAATATTTGGTTGTACATCATTTGTTCATGTTCACAGTCATAATAGAGAGAAGTTAGATCCTAGAGCAATTAAGTGCATTTTTGTAAGATATTAATCAATTTAAAAAAGGTAAAGTGTTATCATCATTCTACTAAAAAATTTTATATGTCTGCAGATGTCACTTTTAAATAAAGTAAACAATTCTTTACTCAACTTTATCTTCAGGGAAAGACTTCGCTCATGAAGATAAGGATAAAGACTTCTTTTTACTTAATTTGTCCTTTTCTTCAACATTTTCGCTCATTAATCTTTTTAAGTCGAATCATGTTTCTTCTGAATCTAAGTCAAACACTAAATTTAAATCTAACCAATTCCAAACATAAAAGATATGACAAAAGATAATATTATTCTTGATTCTACTAAGGAATTACAGGTGTACTCAAGAAGAAAAGTTTAAGATCCTGAACCTATGCCAGTCCAAAAACTTGATCCTAACTTTGAAAATAAGGTAACTATAGTTTTTAACTCTATTTCTCAAAATGAGCATGAATCTCCTAAAACTATAACTAGTGATTATGATTTGTCTATTGCTATTTGGAAAAGAACCAAAGAATATACTAAACATCCACTATACCTAATCTCTAATTTTGTGTCATTTAAAAAATTATCCTCATCCCACAAAAATTTTCTTGAGTGCCTAAACACTATTTTTGTTTTAACGACATTATTCAAGGCATTATCTAGTAAGAAATGGTGGCAAGCCATGAAAATAAAAGTGGAGATTTTAGAGAAAAATAAGATATGAAAATTGGTAAAGTTGCCTAAAAAAAAAAATTCAGTGAAAATTAAATGGGTTTTCACTATAAAATACAAGGTAGATGATACTGTTGAAAAGTATAAAGCTAGGTTAGTGGCTAAGGGCTACACTCAAACTTATGGAACAGATTATCAAAAACTTTTGCTCTAATTGCTAAGATGAATATAATTAGGATTTTTGTTATCATTGGCTGCGAATTACAATTGGCAACTTTAATAATTTGATGTAAAGAATGTTTTCTACATGGTGATTTGGAAGAAAAAATATATATGAAGGTTCCATCAAGATTTAAAGGTTATCTCAAAGTAAACAAAGTATGCAAGTTGAAAAAGGCTTCATATGGCTTTAAACAATCTCTTAGGGCTTAGTTTGAAAGACTTTCCAAAATGATACTAGCAATGAGATATAAGCAGAGTTAAAAAGATCACATATTGTTTATCAAGTATTCTGATTCAATAAGAGTCACAGTTTTAGTAATGTATGTTAATGATATAATTGAAACTGAAGATGATAAAAAAGAGATAGAATCTCTAAAATAGTATTTGGCTAGAGAATTTGAGATAAAAGAGTTAAGGAGATTGAAGTACTTCCTAAGAATTGAAGTTGCTCACTAACAACATGATTTTTTTATCTCACAATAAAAATATGTGATGGATCTTCTTAAAAAAACTAAAAAGCTCATATGTAAACCTGTAAATACCCTTATAAATCTTAATCATAAACTTAGAGAAGCTAATGAAGATACTGCTATAAATAGAGAGATGTACCAAAGATTAGTTAGAAGATTCATTTATCTTTCACATACTAAACCCGATATAGCTATGTTGTAAATGTGATAATTCAATTTATACGAGTCTTAAAAAAGTACACCTACAGGCTATCTACTGTGTATTGCACTATTTAAAGGTCAATCTTGGGAGAAGTATCTTATTTTAAAAAAATTCAGAGCTAGTTCTAGAGGCATAAATAGATGCTGATTATGCATGTTCAGTAACTAATAAAAGATTCACTTCAAGTTATTGCATTTTTCTATGTGGTAATCTTATGACTTGGAGTAAAAAATAGAATGTGATGGTAAAATCAAGTGCCAAAGCAGAGTTTAGAGCAATGGCTCAATGAATTTATAAACTACTATAGTTAACGATTATCCCAGAAGACTTAAAGATCAAGTGGGATAGACCAATAAGACTCTATTGTGATAACAAGTCTACAATTAGCATTGCACACATCCTATACAACATGAAAGAACAAAACACATTGAAGCAGACCGACATTTCATAAAGGAAAAACTAGACAGTGGGTTGATTTGTACACCATATGTATCAACCAAGAGTCAACTTGAAAATGTGTTGAGTAAAGGTCTCAATAGTGCAACATTTAAGAAATAATTTTTAAGCTGAGAATGGAAAACACCTATTCACCAGAGGGAGTGTAGAAAAACACTTATTTACAGTCGATTGTAATCTTGTAATCTTGTAATCTTGTAATCTATATACTTATATTTGTATCCCTAAAATTAAGTATTTGTATCCCTAGAATTAAGGATAAAAAATTAGGATAGATAATTTCTCAATTATAGGATCAGTTTTTATAAAGATTTAGTTTCTTAGTTTACCTAGTAGTTGTTGTATATAAACCTAAGGTGCTTGTATAATTCTTTATTAGTAGTTTTTCAATATACATTTAGTTTTACTATTAGTTTTTCACATAATTCTATTTTTTAGTTTTTTCATAAAACAAAAGTAGATTCAGGAGTCGATTACACGTGAGAAAATATTAGCATCCGCACAGCACCAATGAAAATTGGTACTCATTAATCATGCGTTGTTTTTTATGTTGGATAGAGTAGTTTTGATTGGATATTTAATAATAATTCATTTTACTTTTTGAAAAAAAAAATAAATTTTATTAAAAATTTTCATTTAGGAATATTGTGAAACTCTTTAAGTAAAAGAATTACCTTCAAATTCTCTACCATTTAGACAAAACTTTAAAGCTAACTTTTTTTGCCTAAAATTTACCATGACATTCTTTGAAAAAGAAAATAACATTCTTTGCAGAAAATAATTATTATAACTCTCCAACATCTAAATAAAGTACCAAGAATTATTTCTCTCAGGATGTTATCTTTGTTTGATTTTATCAATCCATATTTTTAATTACACATTTTTAAAAATATATATTTTTTATGCTAAAAAGCTTATTAGGGTATAATTATTTAGCAAATGACAATGAAGGATATAAACATACGAAATGAGAAAAAACAATAATGAATAGATACGTGTATGTCAATAGATGTTATGCAAGATGATCAAATGCAATTTTAGATTCAAATTTTTAAACGTAATCAGATCGCATTAACTCTCAAACATCTATGCAGAGTTTAGGTGCGATTATTTACATTTAAAATCTCTTTTTTTTATGTTTCTTTATTCAATCTCATTATTATTATGGGTTAAGGACTTGTACAAAAAACTTAATAAAATAAAATTTCTTAAATATCACATCTTTTAGATGGCATTCGAAAATAAATTACTTCACGTGAAATTTTCATACATATCCTTAAAATTTTAGGATGGTTTTGGGTATAGGTTTAAGTTAAAGTTTTAGGATTCTGAGTATTTAAGGTTTAGGGTTTTGGATTTTAGGATTTTAAATTTTTGGGTTTTAAGGATTTTAAAGTTTCAAGTTTCAAGGGTTTTAAGGTTTTGAGATTTCAAGGGTTTTGATTTTTTTTTTTTTTTTGAGAAAATGAGAATAATCGATAACTCAAACTTTGTCAATTATCCTCAATATCTAGACAAATTTTTAAAGCAAGTTCAATTTTTGTAATTTCTTTTTTTTCTTAATAGTTTTATATTAATACTACACGAAACAAATAAATTATGCACATGAAAGCTAAAATAAAATAAAATAACTAATTTAATCAATATTTATATTATTTTATTCCTATTTGCTTTTTACCATTTATTTTAAATTAAAAGTGAAATAAATTTTACTTACCATTTAATTTACTTATGAAAATTCTTACTTTATATTTTAAATTTTAATTAATTTAACTTAATTAATTTTTATGTTTAATTCTTTAATTCCTGTGAAATTAAAATTTTCAAAACATGATTTGAATGCTCTCCAATATTTAAATAGGATTTCTAAAATCATGGCATTTCAATAAAAAACTATTATTTCATTTTAATTTCTAAAACCCTTTTTTTGCAAAAATATTTTTAAATTGGAATTATCTTTTCTTTTTTTCCAAAAATAAACATTTATTTGCAAGTAATTTATAATAATATCATAATATCAAACATTCATTAGCAAATTAACAACAATAAAAATACCAAAGCTATAATAACATAAATAAATAAAAATAAAATTTTATATTAGAACCTAAAATAAAACCCACTTTCTGAAAGGTCTTTGAACTAGTTGAACCGCTAGCAAAGCTAATCTGTGTTTTTTTTTTTGTTCAAAGCACTTTTTTTTTTACTTTTCAAAACTTTTTTCTTTTACTTTTCAAAAAAAAGGTTTTACTTTTCAAAGCTTTTTTTTATTGACTTTTCAAAGCTACCGTTTTTTTGTTAACGTTTTAAAGCTTTTTTTTTTCAAAGCCTTTTTTGACTTTTCAAAGTGATTTTTTTTTCAAGCTTTTGTTTTTTATTTTTCAAAGTTTTTTTTCAAATTGCCTTTTTTTTTTTCCAAGCCCCCGTTTTATTACTTTTCAAATATTCTCTTTCCTTTTTTTTTTCTTTCTTTTTCTTCTCACTTCTTCTCTTTTTTCTTTATTTCTTTCTCTATTCTCTTTCTTCTTCCTATGTTGAAACCAAACACCTTTTTTCTTTTGTCAACTTTTCTTTTTTTTCTCCTTCTCTTATTCTTCTTTTTTTCCTCTTTTTTTTTCATTTTCTTTTTCTTCCTACCTCTCTATTTCGGCACTCCTAGCTAAAAGTTATTGCAAACTTTCTTTTTTGGTATACAAAGTTACTCTAATGAGGATTGTGGTATTGTAATATTTTTGTATGAGTCTTAATTTTATGATTTTTTATAAATTTCAAAGAAGAATAAAAATAATTTTTTTTGCTCTTAGATTTGGGTTTCAGTTGTAAGGGTTGTGAAAGGGTTGGAATTTTGTGAATTTTTGGTGATGGCCAAATGGGTGTATGTGGAGGTGTGGGATTCGCAGTGGGTTAGCTAGGTTTCGACTGAGGGCTTTTGTGCAGTAGTGCTAACACTTAGGTTGGCTTCAGGCATTCGTGGCTCTGTGAGTTTGATGTAGGGTTTTCATTATAGGAGATTGGTGTTGGCAATGCATTGGTTGGAGGCATTTTTAAAAGCTTTAAGGGGCAGATGTTAGGTAGGTAAGAGTGGGTTTTGGCAGGGTACCAGTGATGCCATAATGGAAGCCTTGGATCAAAGGGGATGGGCCAAATAATGCTTGAAGATGGCTATTTGAGTTGTTGTGAATTTAGGTTTTTGGAGAAACTAGATGTTGGGTGTGTGAAAGGCCTTAAGATTCTAGTAAGGGTGAAAATGTGTCTTTCTTTCTAATGTCTTTGGTTAAATTCTTGGAGGTAGCTTTTGTAGTAGAGTTAAAATGGGGATATTGGATTTTTTTTTCTCTTTTATTTGTAATTGAATTTTGGTCTGAAAATGGTGATTAAGGTTTTTGGTTTGTTATGGCAACAATGGCTGCTATGTTTCTTAATTGATGGATTTCGCTTATTCCTTGCAATAGTGTTGTAGGTAAAATTGGTGGGGTAAGCTGAAAATGGGGTTAAAAATTTTATGGGGGGAGAGAAAATGAAATTTGGGGAGGAGGTTGCTACAATTTTTTAATTAAAAAATAATTAAAAATGATATTTGCATTAATTTTTTAATTTTATTTGTAAAATTAAAAATTATATTGATAATATATGAAAAATAAACTCTAAATTTTAACCATTCTTTATAAATTTTTGCATATAATTTCAGAGAATATCAAGAGAAATAATCTATTTATCACAATCATGTAATATATTAGTAGGTTGTAAAATTTTTAATTTAAATAATAAAGTCCAATCTTTGACAATTTCAATAAAAAAACAAATAATATATTTTCTTATTAAGAGTTGAACTTCAAATTTTCAAATTAAAATCCGAAATTCTAATTATTAAAAGTTTTTGCATATAAATGTTACATGTTGTTTGGTTATTATACCATAAATATTTCTAAAAATGTTGTCAATAGAAATTTTCAAATAGGAAGTGTAAAAAACAAGAACAAATTTTTTTTTATTTCTCATGACTTTTTTTTCATGTACCCTTTTACTTGAGAATAGGTAAAAAATCGTTAATAATCATGAAAAAAAAAATTTGGGTACAAATAATAATCATGAAACTTACTAATATTTATCCTTCTCTAAGAAAATTCCAAATTTCATAATTAACATGTTTACTTTTTGAGAAGTAATCAACCTCACACAAACTAAATCAAAACTTTGAAATTGGCTTTTTTGTTTTTGATGTTATCACAATTAATGATCATTTGTAATTTTAAATTTTGAAATAAAATTTAAAAAAAATATCTTGATTGTTTTTAAATTATAGTGAAATATTTAACATAATATTTAAATTTTAAAAATTTTTAATATGATACATAAATTATGAATCTATTAATCAATATGACACTCATTTCTAATATGACTAATTTCATATAATAACACATAGTAAACAAATAATCATTCAAATACCATATTAATTAATAGATTTGTAAATTTAAAAACTTTTAAAAGATTCTGGATATGAATCCAAAATATCATTGGGAACATCATTTTTTCAACTCTCATTGAGAACATCATTTAAGTGACTTAGGAATTTCATTAAGAATATTGATCATTTCTCTTTCCTTGAATCATTGAAATCAATAAAAAATTTAATGACTCAAGTGTCGTAATCAAGCATTTTTTCTATTAAAGTTATAATTTTTGTCTATTAATTTGATAATAAGCTTATAATTATTTCACTACTAGAAAACTAGCTTTTATCGATAGAATTTTTTGTTAATAATAGTTATAATGATGGATTTAAAAATGAAAAAATTATGTCGATGACAGCCAATCGATAATATTATTTCGTCAATAATTACTGATTGAGTTATTATTAATGGTTTTACTGATGAAATTTTTTGTCGAAAATAAACATGAAAATGATCACAAAAGACTTTTTTTTTTATCAATAATGATCAAAATATCGTTGATAATAATAAAATTTCATCGGTAAATTCCATTGATTAAAGTATAGTTTCATCAATAATTTAAATAAAAATATTTATAATTATTCAAAAAACCTGTAATTATTTTAAAAAAACATGTAAATTAAATTTTAAATATGTGTAGTTATTTAAATATTCTATTATTATTAATTAAAATATCAAATGCAAATAATATCCATCAAATACATTACAAAACATCCATCAAACATCCATAGCATCCATAAAACATCATAAAATATCCATCCACAAAACATTTATAGCATTCATCCATCAAATACCTCTTACAAATCTAAAAAAGAAAATGCCATTGTTTTGCTGCTGCAACTCCTAATCAAGAATCTTTGTTGTCGTCATTAACTCTAGAATATTATGATTGCAAAGTTTGTCTAGATACCATCAACTGTATCATCTGATCCATGAATGAACTAAACTTAGCCTTCAGCTCAGTTTTTAACTCATCAATTCATTATCTTATTTGAGGCTGATAAGCCTAAAAAGGTACAAATGATGGACCATAAACAGAGTTAGACGATTCTGTTGCAGCAATGGAATAAGTTAAATGAAAAAGGTCATTCGTTTTATTTATTGATCCAAATCCATATACATGAATGCGCATATTTCTACCCTTTTAATAGCTTCAGTCCATGCTTATAAATCAAAATATGGATAATTGGAAGAGTATTCACCATATTTTTTAAATAATACAGCAGCATAGTTTTCTTACAAAAAATGTAAAACAATAATAATTACTGTATGACATAAATAGTTCACTAAAATATCACAATTTCAAACAATTCACAACCTCAATATTTGATTATTACATACGCAATAGTTTTCATATTTTACAAAGTCATTACATTTCAATATGTACAAAACACTATTTAGTTCAATATAAGATTTCTTACAATTTATTTGCTTTCAATTACTTCATTATATACTTAATCAACAATCATAATATACAAACAAAATCACAAACAAAAATACTCAATAATTTTCACCTTTCATAATGTGATCTCATATAAATATGTAAAAACATTTCATAAACAATTAGTCATTGTAATATACTATTAACATAGTTTATTAATAATCACAATACACAACCATCATCACAATACAAAATACATAATATCCTATAAAGATAGTTGATTAACAATCACAATAAACAATCATTATCACAATTTAAAATATCCAATAATTTTCATATTTCACAAATATCATCCCAACGCAATATACTGCAAAAATAGTTAAGTAACAACCACAATATACAAATAGAATCACAAAACAAATTACGCATGAGTTTTCACTTTTTATAAAGTTTTTGCATCACAAAATACACAAAGATATTATTTATTTCAATAAAGTAAAGTAGTAATTTCAAATTATTCACAGTCATTTGAAAATCACATACATTGGTAATTTCGGATTTGTTGTCAACAAAATTATCATGCCTTTTTAAACATCTGTGAGTGCAATTGAAAAGTTCTATAAAGGTGAGTTCTTATTACAACTCAAGTGATCGTATATGTTTAGACACATTTAATTAAATATGTAACAATATAATTTATTTTTGCATACATGAATTTTCTTATAACCAAGTCCCAGTTTTGTCATTTTTTTTTAATTTTATAGAAAATTTTTGGTAATTTATCATTCGCTGGCAACATATCATTTACCATGAGATCAAAACATAACTCACTAATGTTAAACTCTAATTTATAATTTAAAAGTTACCACATAACAAAGAGAATTGTATACTTCATACAGCCTAATTACAACGGTTCATCTGCATAATTCAACAAATGATAGAAGCTTACTGCGTCTAAACTTGGCTCTTATTCGAATGGTTCTCTTGCCTTACTAGCATCCATAACGGGTTCTGTTGTCACATCCACCCCAAAATCAAGATATACAACCTCTATAACTATTCTATTATAATAATTTTTTATTTTTATTTCCTTCTCCAGTTCAAAGGTATCTTTGTTTATTGAAGAAGCTTGTCCTACTTTTAATTCCCCATGTGAGACCAAACTTGTATAACTTATAGTAAACCTCTTATAATAAATGTGTTTATGCACAGCATCCTATTTTAAAAATTTTTTATTTTCACATTCGACATAAGGATACCTAATTTTCCCATTATTAAAAAAATTTGGTAGAGAATAAGCATATCCAAAAAATTCTTTTACACAATCACAAAAGTTTTAAATAATGTATCTATTAACATCTAAACAAGAGTATACTAAAGAGCGATCATTATCCATTATTGAATCCTAATTAAATTGAAATATGAGCAATTAAAGTCATATAAAGTGTTAAATCTTTTTATTGATTGACCATATAAGTAATTATTGCTATACTAAACAAAATTACCTAAATAATAATATGAGATAATTATTGGTCTACTTTAACAAATAGTCCATCAGTGACACAAAAAATCTTGTAAAAATTCATCATACATACTACAAGACAATACATTCACAACAAAATATTATTAGTTTTAATAACATAATTTTACCTTTGATTTTTGGCTTTTTAGTGCAATTTTGTCAATTTTGAGGGGATTTTTTTTGATCGAGACATTTCTATATACGAAACTTGTTCTACTTTTAAAGTAAGTGGAATGAAAAATATAGCAAATTAGTATAATGAAAAATATAGCAAATTAGTATAATGAAAATGTAAAAAAAATCATATTTATTACGAAATATATATCCACTTAAACCCACTTTCAAAACCCACATTCACGAATAGATTATGAAAAATAAAATAAAATAGAATAATTTATTTATTTATATTAATATTGATCAATATAATAAAACCAAAATATTTCAATAATTAGTAATATATAAATTTCACTAAACTATTAAATATATAAATTATTTGAAAATAAAAATAAATCTTATTTTACATCAAACCTAATTATAACCTCAAATCAACATAAATAATTTTAATTTTTATAATTATTATTAAATTTTAAAAAATATTAAATATAAAATATCCATCAAAACATATATAAATCTTAAGACACATCAACCCAAATTAAGCAATATAAATTTTATACATCTAAAAGTTAATAAATCTATAACAAATTTCAACACTACTTTCACAAATAAAAAAATTCCTCAACAATATTAAAAATAAACCAAAAAAATTTTACAATACTCAACATAAAATCTAACAAAAATAAACTAAAGTTTTAACCCAATAAAAATTCAACAAATACATAACTAATAACCCAAACAAATTTTAATAAATTTATAATAAAAAATTAAATCTTAAATCAACAAAAATACTACACAAAATATATAAAAAAAGGAAATATTTAATAAATAAACTTGATGTACCGATGGAAGGGGGCAATTTACCAACTACCTGACATAGGTGCACGATGGGGAGGGGACATCAACAGTGGGGAGAGAGGGAGGAGGAAAGTGGGAGAGGGGAAGAGGAGTTAGGGATTTTGGGGTTTAATTTGAGGAAAAGTAGGTTTGAGCGATTCTTAAAGATGAGAGTTATAAAAAGAAATTTCTTTTACTAATGAAAATTTTGTCAATAAAATAAAAATTATCTTTTGTAAATTTTTTATTGATGAAAATTTTTTTTCGTTAATATTTTAGGAAACTTTTATCGATGAAAAATTTCATCGATAAAATTCATAGCAATTGATAACAGAATATCACCTATAAATTATAAATAAAATTAAATCCATTTGTAATTATCAATAAAAAAATTTGATCAGTAAAATTTTATTGGCATAAATTATAGTTTTAGTAGCATTTGGAACAAATCATTTTTTTAATATTATGAATAATTATTTAGGATATGAGATTTTTTTTTCACATAAATATTTAAATTTAGGATATAAATTTGTTTATAAGTTAAATAATTTATCAAATATATTTGATAAATTATATAATTTACTAATACATATATATAGTAAATTTGATAACTTATCAATATGAATATTTAAAAATTTTAAAAATAAAAAAATTAAATAATTTTATTTAAAAGTAATTTTTTAAAAAAATATAAAAAAATGTAAATAGAAGCACCCTGTATTTTATTGTAAAGCCTAAGATAATAATTAAGACGAAGTAACACATGTGACAAGAGTTGAAATATTTGATCAAGTTTTTTTTTTTGGTTTAAATTTAAGCAACTTGGCCGGCACGCGTGGTTTGTGAGATTCAAATTATTTTGTTGGAATTATAATTTTTATCAGTAAGTAGTTGAAGCATTAATTAAACGCGGAAACAGATTGTCAGAACCAACTGTCTGAAAGGGGCCTTAGGGTCCGACCAAAGCAAATTTGCAGAAATAAAAGAGTACACTGTATACTCCAATAAAAACAAATCTATGTATTAGGCCCCCAGTTTACTTAACAGAATTAGATAAATAAGACCAATTATTATGGAATAATATCAAAATATTGTTTTTTAGTTTCCGATTTTAATTGAATTATCATCTATAATTATATCAAATAATAAGATCGTTTGTATTGGTATAAACAATTTTGAAATTAAATTAAGCAGAGATTTCGAGAAAATAATCATTATAAATTCAAATTTTAATTTAATTAATTTATGATATCAATTTTTAAAAATAATATTAAAAAAAATAATGATTTTTTTTTTTAAACATCCAACTACTCTAATACTCTCACCCATTCTTCCTATATGGTCCTACAAGCTTTGGCCTTAGTCCTTCACCACTACTTGAGGTAGCTGTGGCCTTTAAGATTTCCACCATTTTTATTGGTACGATACCATTTTTTTCTTGGTACAAAACAGGAAGCTTTCATAAATTAGAAGATAGCACCGTACACATAATCACATGCGGTATCAACACATGACAGGTCTTTAATTGGAAAATAACAAGGTCCTTCACCACTACTTGAGCTAGCTGTAGCCTTAAAGATTTCCACCCTTCTTATTGGTACGATACCATTTTTTTTGGTACAAAACAGGAAGCTTTCATAAATTAGAAGATAGCACCGTACACATAATCACATGCGGTATCAGCACATGACAGGTCTTTGATTGGAAAATAACAAAGCAGACCAAATAACACAAAGTTCTACTACAGAGATTCCTACCCGCATCCATTCCCTTCTCTGAAAACATGTGTCATGTTCTGATTGTCAAACTCTCCCGGAGCTTTCAGCAGTAAGAAAAATAAAGAATAAAAGTGTAATAGAATCGAGTTAAGTTGTTATAATAAAAAATTTAAGTTCAAATTTAATTTTGAATTTGATTTTTAATTTATGATTCGATATTTAATTTGAATTCGATCGAGTTTTATTTTTTTAATTTGAATTCGAATCTTGATTGAAATTGAGTTACTCGAATTTATTCGATTAAATTTAATTAATATATAAAAATAAACTCAATTTTTAAATTCAACAAGAACTCGATTATTTATTTTCAAACTCGAATTCGAAAGATTTTATTAATTAAAATAAAAAAATATTTAAATATAAAAGTTCGATTAAATTTATAAGTTAGTCGAATTAAGTATAAAAATATTCGAATTCGATTTGATCGATGAGTCGAACTATTCAAATTCAAATTCAATTCGATAATAATCAAATTAAATTTAAATTTTATTCGAATAATTTACTAGTATTAATATATTATTTACATTTCTAATCAAAAATCAAAGTTTGATACGTATATAGGGCTAGACATATTTTGGTTCTTAACCATAAAAATAACGATAGAAGCATCAAGCTCAAGTTCCAGGCTTTAGACGGTTTAATCACACTTGATTCAATGATAAATATAAGTATTTTAATATTGTTTGAATAACAAGATTCCTAATTTCCTTTTTTAGCACTCATAAATCATTGCTATTTATTTTTAGCACTCATAAATTGAATGAAATTTTTTTACTTCACAATAAAATTAAAAGTTATATCACATCAATTTTATAACATTAAAAAGTTATAACCCATCAATTTTGGTTGTAAAATGTAAAAAATCTATTACTCAAAAATATTATAAAACATTATTTAATTACATTATTATTGTCCAATATGAACAAGCCATGGGTCTATGCCACTTCAATGTCCAATCCACCAAGACCAAGAGCCTGGCTAACCCCAGCTTTGTCTTGCACTGTTCAGCAAGAGATATATAAATAAATATATATATATATATATATATTTCAACTTTCTTAATTTTCCGGCAGTGTTCATAACAAATTTAATCCATTTTAAATGCCCTGAATTTATTTTGTTTTTATTTGAATCCCACTTAAAAAATCTCTAGAATTAAAGATAAAAAATTAGAATAGATAATTTCTCAATTATAGGATCAGTTTTTATGAAGATTTAGTTTTTTAGTTTACCCACTAGTTGTTATATATAAACCTAAAGTGCTTGTATAATTCTTTATGAGTAGTTTTTCAATATACATTTAGTTTTACTATTAGTTTTTCACACAATTCTATTTTTTACTTTTTTCATAAAACAAAAATAGGTTCAAGAGTCGATTACACGTGAGAAAAGATTAGCATCCGTACAGCACCAATGAAAATTAATACTCATTAATCATGCGTTATTTTTTATGTTGGATAGAATAGTTTTGATTTCATATTTAATAATAATTCATTTCACTTTTTGAAAAAAAAATAAATTTTATTAAAAATTTTTATTTAGGAATATTGTGAAACTCTTTAAGTAAAAGAATTACCTTCAAATTCTCTACCATTTAGACAAAACTTTAAAGATAATTTTTTTTGCCTAAAATTTACCATGATATTCTTTGAAAAAGAAAATAACATTCTTTATAGAAAATAATTGTTGATAACTCTCAAACATCTAAATAAAGTGCCAAGAATTATTTCTCTCATGATGTTATCTTTGTTTGATTTTATCAATCCATATTTTTAATTACACATTTTTAAAAATATATATTTTTTATGCGAAAAAGCCGATGAGGGTATAATTATTTAGCAAATGACAATGAAGGATATAAACATACGAAATGAGAAAAAACAATAATGAATAAATACGTGTATGTCAATAGATGTTATGCAAGATGATGAAATGCAATTTTAGATTCGGATTTTTAAACGTAATGAGATCGCATTAACTCTCCAACATCTATGCAGAGTTTAGGTGCAATTATTTACATTTAAAATCTCTTTTTTTTTATGTTTCTTTTATTCAATCTCATTATTATTACGGGTTAAGGACTTGTACAAAAAACTTAATAAAATTAAAATTCTTAAATATCCATCTTTTAGACGACATTCGAAAATAAATTACTTCACGTGAAATTTTCATACATATCCTTAAAATTTTATGATGGTTTTGGATATGGGTTTAAGTTAAAGTTTTAGGATTCTAAGCATTTAAGATTTAGGGTTTTGAATTTTTGGGTTTTAAGGATTTTAAGGTTTCAAGTTTCAAGGGTTTTAAGGTTTGAAATTTCGAGGGTTTTGATTTCTTTTTCTTTTTTTTTTTGAGAAAATGAGAATAATAGATAACTCAAACTTTGTCAATTATCCTCAATATCTAGACAAATTTTTAAAGCAAGTTCAATTTTTGTAATTTCTTTTTTCTTAATAGTTTTACATTAATACTACACGAAACAAATAAATTATGCACATGAAAGCTAAAATAAAATAAAATAACTAATTTAATCAATCTTTTTATTATTTTATTCCTATTTGCTTTTTACCATTTATTTTAAATTAAAAGTGAAATAAATTTTACTTACCATTTAATTTACTTATGAAAATTCTTACTTTATGTTTTAAAATTTAATTTAATTTAACTTAATTAATTTTTATGTTTAATTCTTTAATTCCTGTGAAATTAAAATTTTCAAAACATGATTTGAATGCTCTCCAATATTTAAATAGGATTTCTAAAATCATTGCATTTCAATAAAAAAACTATTATTTCATTTTAATTTCTAAAACTTTTTTATTGCAAAAATATTTTTAAATTAGAATTATCTTTTCTTTTTTTTCAAAAATAAACATTTATTTGCAAGTAATTTATAATAATATCATAATATCAAACATTCATTAGCAAATTAAAAAGAATAAAAATACCAAAGCTATGATAACATAAATAAATAAAAATAAAATTTTAGATTAGAACCTAAAATAAAATCCACTTTCTGAAAGGTCTTTGAACTAGTTGAATCGCTAACAAAGCTAATCTGTGTTTTTTTTTTGTTCAAAGCACATTTTTTCTACTTTTCAAAACTTTTTTCTTTTATTTTTCAAAAAAAAAAGTTTTACTTTTCAAAGCTTTTTTTTATTGACTTTTCAAAGCTACCGTTTTTTTGTTAACATTTTAAAGCTTTTTTTTTTCAAAGCCTTTTTTGACTTTTCAAAGTGGTTTTTTTTTTCAAGCTTTTGTTTTTTACTTTTCAAAGTTTTTATTCAAATTGCCTTTCTCTTTTTTTTTTCCAAGCCCCTTTTTTTTACTTTTCAAAGATTCTCTCTCTTTCTTTTTTTCTTTCTTTTTCTTCTCACTTCTTCTCTTTCTTCTTTATTTCTTTTCTCTTCTCTCTTTCTTCTTCCTACGTTAAAGCCAAACACCTTTTTTCTTTTGTCAACTTTTTTTTTCTCCTTCTCTTATTTTTTTCTTTTCCTCTCTTGTTTCATTTTTTTTCTTCCTACCTCTCTATTTCGATACTCCTAGTTGAAAGTTGTTGCAACTTTTCTTTTTTGGTGTACTAAGTTACTCTAATGAGGATTGTGGTATTGTGATATTTTTGTATGAGTCTTAATTTTATGATTTTTTATGAATTTCAAAGAAGAATAAAAATAATTTTTTTTGCTCTTGGATTTGGGTTTCAATTGTAAGGGTTGTGAAAGGATTGGAATTTTGTGAATTTTTGGTGATGGCCAAATGGGTGTATGTAGAGGTGTGGGATTTGCAGTTGGTTAGCTAGGTTTCGACTGAGGGCTTTTGTGCAGTAGTGCTAACACTTAGGTTGGCTTCAGGCATTCATGGCTCTGTGAGTTTGATGTAGGGTTTTTATTATAGGAGATTGGTGTTGGCAATGCGTTGGTTGGAGGCATTTTTAAAAGCTTTAGGGGGCAGATGTTAGGTAGGTAAGAGTGGGTTTTGGCAGGGTACCAACGATGCTGTAGTGGAAGCCTTGGGTCAAAGGGGATAGGCCAAATAGTGCTTGAAGATGGCTATTTAAGTTGTTGTGAATTTAGGTTCTTGGAGAAGCTAGATGTTGGGTGTGTGAAAGGCCTTAAGATTCTAGTAAGGGTGAAGATGTGTCTTTCTTGCTAATGTCTTTGGTTAAATTCTTGGAGGTAGCTTTTAGTAGTATAGTCAAAATGGGGATATTGGGTTTTTTTTCCTCTTATATTTGTAATTGAATTTTGGTTTGAAAATGGTGATTAAGGTTTTTGGTTTGTTATGGCAACAATGGCTGCTGTGTTTCTTAATTGATGGATTTCGCTCATTCCTTGCAATGATGTTGTAGGTAAAATTGGTGGGGTAAGCTGAAAATAGGGTTAACAATTTTGTAGGGGGAGAGAAAATGAAATTTAGGGAGGAGGATGCTATCCTAGCAGCCAACCCACTTATCCTTTTTTGTTTTTGGTATTTGATTTTTAATTATTATTTTAATTAATTAAGACAATAAATTAATCATGAAAATGAATAATTTGGGATCGAAGTTTAAATTTTGGCTTTATGGGCTATCAATGCCCTAATGACCTAAATCAGGTTTCAAGACAATCGAACTCATAATTAAACTTTAAACCTTTTAATTGGGCCTTCTAATCTAAATTCAATATTGACTCGATAACTAAATTGGACCTAAGCTCGCACAAAATAATCATAAATCGGATAACCTAAATGGGTTAAATCAAATCAAACGTAAAAGTCGAACAAACTCAAATTGATTCAAACAAAATTAGTTGTTTACAAATAATTGTTATTTTTTATATTTATTGTTTTTTAAATATTTTATATATTTTATATTTGTACTAACTAAAGAATTTATTTAATTTATAAGTTTTGATTATCATATATACGAAAAAGTTACAGAGACAATATGACCTTACAATTAGAGATTATTGTGGACTGTTGATTGAGCTAGTAAAATCTTAGACAAGTTTTAGTTCAGGTTTTAATTATGATTTTGAGTTTTTTGTAGATAGAACTATTTTGTAATAGTTATATTTCGGAAGTAATTTTTTTAATTTATATTTAGAGTTTATTGTTGACCGTTAATATAGATAGTAAAATCTTGGATGGATTCTAGTTTGTGTTTTAGTATTATTAAACTTATTCTTTAAGAGGTTAAATGTTGGACATCTGTTCAATATTTAAAATTATTATTTTTCCATTTAATTATAATGAAAATTACAATAATTCAAGAAAATAGCAACAATTACACTAAATAAGTAGCAGCAAAAAGAACTTAGAATCAACCCAACAAAACCCAATTAATCAACATCATCAACATTAGCAAAAGCAAAGTTTCACCTAAATAAAGCAAAAAATAGGAAATAGATAAATTGCATGCAACATTTTATAAATTACCATTATGAGGCCCTTTCATCGCTTAAACATTAATGTTGACTCAGCATGAAATTGAAGTGCAGCATAAAATTGCTTTTTAGAACTAAGCTATCATAATAAACAAACACTTAGAAAACATTACACAAAAAAAAGACATAATTTCATCAACATGTATACAATAAAAAATTGATAGCAGTAAAAGTCAATTGCAACGCGCTTAATTGACGTTTGTGTTGGACTCATAACCCACGCATATTTTCAAACTCGATTTGTGCTGATTTAAAACAGTCTTAGATTCGTATATTGGTTTAACCCAATTATAATTAAGGAATCTACAATTTTTATATTTTTGTTTTGCCTATTTAGTTTTTTAATTTTTTGTGCAAGAATTAAAATTATGAAATTGTTTTAAAAATAAAGATAAATAAATTTTTAAGAAAATAAATTTATTATTGGCTAAAAAATAAAATAAAATAAAATAATTGATTAAATAATTTTTTAAATAATACTAAAACTATAAAAATAAAATTATTAATTCAATATACATTAAATCACATAATAAACGTAAACATTTAAAAACTAATAAAATATATATCAAATTATCAACGACACTTGTAAATACGTTTATATTATATAAATTATATTATATAGTTAAAGAACAAATTTTTTAATATATCTAATTTTTATAATTAATAAATATAAAATTATATTTATATTAGATATATTAAGATATGCAAAACTAATTACTTTCAAAAATAAAATCTATTTAAATAAAAATTTGAACTCTTAAAACAACATATAAATAAAAAATTAAAAAAGTCGTTTAAATATCTTTGATTCATTATTACTATTATTATTTATAATAATATTTAAATAAATTATTATTTTTTGTTATTATTCAAATAAAAATATAAATATTTGAAAAAAAAAAACATACCCACACGAAGCGGGGTTAACATTCTAGTGGGAATTTAAAGGAAGGTGAAAATGTAATAAAGCATGCCAAGGTAATCTACTTTGGTGACAAGTGTCAGTTTTTGGTCAAAAGAAGTCAAAATTAACCTTTAAAATCAAGTTCTTAATTCAGTCCACCTCATCCAATTAATTTTAATCATTGAAACTTAATTTGGACCACAAATCTTGATGTCACTAACTCATCCATATTGACATACATTATTAATATAAATTTAATAATTTAAAATATAATATAATGATATAATATAAATAAAATATAAATATATGATATAAAAAATATATAATTTAAAATTTTAATAATTATTATATTTAAATTTAATAAAATTAAAAAATAAATTATATATTTTTATATTAGTATAAATTATATTTTATAATTTTTATATAAAGTATGATGTAATTATATAAATTTAAATATTTTATATAATATAAAAACATGAATCGTCATATTTAAATACACATAAATAAATAAAATTGGATGGCTTTGATGTGCTAAAAACAATCGGGCTATTTTGGGCTTTATGTGAGTAAATATATAACGTAATAAGGTCTGTTTCATCTTATTGAACTTTTAGAAGAAGCGTTCATCAAGTATAGCTGTTTTAAAAGCACTACGAAAAGAAGCTAAAATAGTGTTAATTGAAATGCTATAAAATGTTAAAATTTATTTGATAGTATTTTTTATTTTTTTAGTAAATAAAAAATAAAATAATTAATTTTATTAAATTAAATCATAAATAAACAATTAAATAAATATATATTTTTGTTCATATAATAAAAAAATTGAACAAAATATAAAACAGTATAAAATAATATAATTCCTTTTAAAAATTAAAATTGCAAAGGAAGGTATGTCCGAAGGATCCATACATAATGGATAGAACCCGACCCAAAAATTGTTAAATCACGTTCAATCATTAACGGGATTAAATTTTTACCGTTAATCTATATAATGGGGATTTTGACCAATGTAGCATATCTTGAATAGATTGATATTACTCCTTTCGTCTTTTTCTTTTTGTTTATTTTTTTTTAAATATATCAAAATTATATATATATCTTTTAACATTTAAATTTTTTTATTTTTTAATAATAAAAATTATGAAATTTTAAATTTTAATATTAAATATATTAAAATCAAATTTTTTTTTTAAATTCTTTAAAAATCTATATGTGACAAACATTTTAAAACAAAAAAATATTTTTTAAAAAATCTAAAATTAAAATAATAACATGAATTTTTTTTTATCATTTAAAATTTTGTTTTTACTGCATGAAAATTTTTTGGATAGTCGAAAAACTTCCGCATATTTAGTGGGAAACAATTCCACTTTTAATAAAAAAAAAAAAACAAAAATCAATGGTTGAAGAGAAAATCAAAGCATGAATTTCAAGTTTTCGAAAATCAATAATAGACATGTAGATGGAAAGTTTGAACAGAAGCAAAATTAGGGATAATTTTCCTAATTTTGTTTTTAGAAGTTTAGTAAAAAGTTTTCAGATTTTTGAAGGTAAAAAAAATATGATTAGGTATGAAATTTATTTGCACCAAACCTCAAAAACAGACCAATGGATAATAAACAAGGTGAAAAAAACTTCAATGAGATATCCATCAATAATTGTAAATAAAAACAAAATCAAATCAATATTTTTTAAAACAAAAATCTTGTTTCAGTAGTCGAAACAACTGGGCCTACCATGCACCGCATTGGCCTATTATCGGCGTTGAAAAGTGGAGAGAAAACAAAAGTCAAATCATTTCACAGATTACAGGCATGATTTGTGCAATTTGAGTTATTTATTGTATTATTGTCGAAAAGACATGGGCACAGACGCCTCATGCTTTGACACCACTAGTTTCTTATCACCACTGGCTTCTATCCTTTCCACAGTCAGACTTGTCAAAGATTTTACCTTCTTACTGTGTCTCATAAACATTGGAATTGGGTTACTTGTATTTTGTATGCACTTTTATCAGTCAAGACTCTCAAGAGACATGGAAGTTTCCCTTGTAATTAGACCTTTGCTTTCTTTTCTTGTTGTTGGGGTATTGATGGTATGGGGATTGAGAATTTTAAACTGGGTATGGCTGAAGCCAAAGAGACTGGAAAGGTGCTTGAGGCAACAGGGTCTTACAGGAAATCCTTACAGGTTTTTGTCCGGAGACGTTAAAGAGAGCTTTGCCATGAACAAACAAGCAACAGCCAAACCTATGCCCCTTAGTGATGATATTGTTCAATATGTTGTTCCTTTCGTTCATCAAACTATCAAGCATTATGGTTAGTCAAAATTTTTGGTTTACATTGAACAACCCCGATGATATCATATTGCTTTTTTTTTTCTTTTGTTCCTAATGATTATAATTTCTTGGGGAAAATGCAGGCAAGAATTCATTTATGTGGATTGGTCCGAGGCCAAGAGTGACAATTTTGGAGCCTGAAGAGATAAGAGAGATATTAACCAAAATCAATGACTTTCAGAAGCCACATAACAACCCACTGGTCAACTTGCTCGTTAGTGGGCTTGCAGACCTTGAGGGAGACAGGTGGGCTAAGCATAGAAAGATTATTAACCCTGCATTTCATCAAGATAAGTTGAAGGTATATGCTTTAATTATTTTCACTTTTCATTTCTTTATCAAAATGCTTGCCTTAATTACCTCTGCATTTTGTTATTATCATCATTTTTTTAGTATGTAAGAATTCTGAATTATAACAAAAAGGTAAGTTTTCCAAATCTCAAGATTTAAATTCGAAACCTTCATAATAGAATTTCAAGTTCTAACCATTAAGATGTTACCTTGAAGACTTGTAGGTGTTAATCTTTTTTTTTTTACAAAAAAAGATCGCAGTGTAGGAATATGAAAATGGGTTTCAAGATTTGAATTTTAGAGCTACTAAATGTTATCTCGACTACATGAATCAACTGAATTAAATTTTGAGTTAGTTTCATTGAGTTTTATTCTGACCTGATGCAATAAAATTTACTTGACCCTCCTCTTACAGTTCGCATGTAGGAGCTTGTAAAGAAAAGATGCTAGAAGATTTTTTTCATCTATTATATATATATATATATATATATAAATCCATTTGTTCAATTGTATATATATTTTGTTCCTGATTGAAAATGATTGCAGAACATGTTGCCAGCATTTTATCAAAGTTGTGTTGATATGATCACCAAATGGGAGAAGATGGTGCTTGTAAAGGGAACTAGTGAGTTAGATGTGTGGCCTTATCTAGTAAATTTAACAAGAGATGCGATTTCTCGAGCAGCATTTGGAAGCAGCTACGAAGAAGGAAGACGAATTTTCCATCTACTAGAGGACCAAACCAATCTTACAATCAAAGTGATACAGTCTGTTTACATTCCAGGATGGAGGTAAAAGTTACTATTCAAATTCAAGAAAAGTTATGCAATATATTTTCTTCATTTTTTTTTTTGTTTCCCCCTAATTTTTTTTACTCAGAAACAACTAAAAATTTAAACTGAATTTAAAATTTAACTCAATTAGTTCATGCAATCATTCGTAAGATGTGACATAAAAAAAATTTAAGATTCAAATCTTAGCACAACTTACAATCAACTTATCTATTCCAAAGCTACAGGCTTCTTTATAGGGAAAAAAAAAAACCCAAATAATCTAAGCGGGTTTCAATGAATTATTGTTATATATTAGCATTCTCTTTTTATTTTTCTGAAAGAGCAATTAGAATCTGAGATATCTTCTTGCAGGAGTGGTGTTTCTTGGATTAGCCTCACTTACAAGTCATTGCCATTTAATTGAATTTGATAAAAGACATTTGTTATGGAATTATTAAGGAAACTTTGATATAAGGCCCCCAATGATTTTCCAAAAAATTGTGAGGTGCATTTAAAATATGTTAAAAGTAAATCAAGAATAGTTGTGAAATCTTTGATTTAAGTTTAATTTGGGGCTATTTATATGTGTGCTAAAAGCTAAATTTTATATGTCTATCTGAAGGTTTTTACCAACTAAGACAAACAGGAAGATGAAGGTGATTGACAAAGATATAAAAGACTCACTTAGGGAAATGATAAAGAAAAGAGAGATGGCAATTAAAGCTGGTGAAGTCAGTAATGATGACTTATTAGGCATACTTGTAGAATCCAACATTAGAGAAATTCAAGCACATGGAGATCACAAGAACATGGGAATGAGCATTGAAGATGTGATTGAGGAATGCAAGCTGTTCTACTTTGCCGGCCAAGAGACCACCTCAGTTTTGCTGGTTTGGACAATGATTTTGTTGGCAAGGTATCCAAATTGGCAGACTAAGGCAAGAGAAGAGGTTTTGCAAGTTTTTGGTGACAGTAAACCTGATTCTGATGGCTTGAATCGTCTGAAAGTTGTAAGTCTGATCCTTTGCATTATCATATGAACCCTGTCCTCCATTCTGTCTTTATTGCTCCATATTTCATTTTGTATCTGGGATGAATTTATTTTTTTCATCTGCGAGTATAATTGGCCTCATTGTTGGACAGGGAGAACCGGACCAATTAGAAGCAAGCTTATCTAATTTAGTTCAAGTTGTCAATTTTTTTTAAGTAATTGAATGCTACAGGTAACAATGATCTTGTACGAGGTTCTTAGGCTGTACCCTGCTGTCGTTGCGCTAGGACGATCCATTCCAAAAGAAATAAAACTGGGGAAATTGTTGTTACCAGCTGGATCAGAAATTTCAATTCCAATCGTCCTGATTCACCATGATCAACAACTATGGGGTGATGATGCACATGAATTCAATCCTGACAGGTTCTCGGAAGGGGTTTCGAAAGCAACAAAGAGTCAAGTCACATTTTTCCCATTCGGATGGGGTCCTAGAATCTGCATTGGACAGAACTTTGCTATGATGGAAGCAAAAATGGCGATTGCTATGATTGTCAGACATTTCTGGTTCGAGCTTTCCCCTTCCTATGCTCACTCTCCTTCCGCTACTATTACTCTTCGCCCACAACATGGTGCTCACATAATTTTACATAAACTCTAGGTGTTGAAATCATCAAATTATGTGTCAAATTGTATTGTTCTGAACAGAAATCCATAGTCATGATCATCATGTAAACGTTAGTTAGCGAAAATCTAGCATTTCTCTCCATCAATAAAGCCAGACTTGGTTGGATAGCAATTGATAATGGTAAATGTACCTGACTTTTACTCTTTTGCTGGCCAAAATGTATGGGACTTGGTTTAATGGTACTTTTTTGTTTAGACGGTTTAATCACACTTGATTCAATGATAAATATAAGTATTTTAATATTGTTTGAATAACAAGATTCCTAATTTCATTTTTAGCACTCATAAATTGAATGAATTTTTTTTACTTCACAATAAAATTAAAAGTTATATCACATCAATTTTGGTTGTAAAATGTAAAAAATCTAATACTCAAAAATATTATAAAACATTATTTAATTACATTATTATTGTCCAATATGAACAAGCCATGGGTCCATGCCACTTCAATGTCCAATCCACCAAGACCAAGAGCCTGGCTCAACCCCAGCTTTGTCTTGCACTGCTCAGCTAGAGATATATATATATATATATATATATATATATATATATATCTATCAACTTTCTTAATTTTCCGGCAGTGTTTATAACAAATTTAATCCATTTTAAATACCCTGAATTTTATTTTGTTTTTATTTGAATCCCACTTAAAAAATCCAAAGAATTCATCTGCAAATCTCGAAGGATTTGCTGTAAATAATTATAAATAAAAAAGTTCCAAACCCAAAAAACGAGGAAAATCACAAATTTCTTAAATCTTTCAATTCAGATCATACACGAGAAAAGGAAAAATATTTTCAGAAAAGACAAATTCCTCAACTATCAAAATGTTAACCATAATAAAAATAAATAAAAGTAGAAATTTAGGGCAGTTTCCCTGAATTTAAACATGAGAGAATAAAAAAAACATGCAAAACCCTTGAGGCTGCCCCATAAAACTAACTCTAGGCCGGGTGAAATTGAACTCTCACATTTTTTTTATTAAGCAAGAATTCATTTGGAACGGCCTTTCAAAAAAAATTTTAAAAAAAAGAGATTTTTAATAAAAAATTTGCAGAATGTATAAATACCTTTCTATGAAATTTGCAAGAACAGAAAAATTGCTTGCAGAAATAGAAAGGAATTACTTCTGAAGTTTGCTTTACGCCCGCAACGGAACAAGAGTGGCACTGCCAAAACTAAGACTTCGCTCTGTTCTCTCAAAGGCAATTTGAAAAACTCCAAACCTAACCTTCTTTGTTATTTATAGGAAGATTATTATGCACGATTTCTCCATTTTGCCCTTCAAAAACCCTAGACGCTTGTTTTTTTTTTTCTTTTGATGCTGACAATAAATAATAAATAAATAGATTCGTTTATATTAAATTTGAATAATTATAAATAAATAATTAATTGATTTAAATAAAAAATTTATTATTTTTAATGAATTTGAATATGAATAATAATTTTAAATATTTAATATCTGAATATATATATTTAAATTTTAATGAATAAAAATAAATATTTTAATTCGTTATCTTTTTACATATATAAAATATAAAAACTTTTATACTTGTATAAGATTTTAGATCTTAAAAAATATTTTTTATTTATTATTAATTAAGAGTAATTTTAAATTTTAAATTAAATTTTGTTTATTTTATATTTTGATAAAAAATTTAAATAACTAATATTTAAACAAATATTACTTATTTAAATGAATTTGAATGTAGATAATGATATTAAATTTAATGGACATTTAAATAAATTCAGATATTATAAATATTAAATTGATTCAAATGTGAATATCTCAAAAATAACGAATATTCACTCTGTTGTTATTTTTATTATAAGTGACAGATTTGGTGTAGATAATAATAATATCATCTGAATATCTAATATTTAAATCTATTTAAGTTTTAATTAATAGCAATAAATATTCGAATCCATTACTCATTTATATATATAAAATATAAAAAATTTTATACTTGTAGAAGTTTCGAATCTTAAAAGATAACATTTATTTATTATTAATTAAAAGTGAATTTAAATTTAAATTTAATTTTTATTTATTTTATATTTTGAGAAAAAAATTTAAATAAATAAATATTTTAACGAATTTAAATTTTAAACAAATAATACTTATTTAAACAAATTTGAATTTGAATAATAATATTAAAATTAAACGAATTCAAATACTATAAATATTAAATGAATTCAAATATTGATATTTATAAAAAAAATAGATATCCGTTTTATTATCATTCTTAATTTCGTAGAGTCGTAAACCTTGTCTTCTATGTTATTTAAAATAAATGAATTTTTTTAAAATTTTTAATTTTTTAATTGAAATAAAAAAAAATTACCTATTCTATGTACTGGTTATGATTTTTTTTTTTTTTAAATCACAGGTATATTCTTTTTTTTTTTTTATTTAACTTTAAAATTCAACAATCTAGATCCAATGATTTCATGATCATCTTGAAATGATTTGAGTCTAAAATGACCAAAGCTAAAACAATCCAAATTTTCTTTTCAAACCCGAATTTTCTTTTCTGTCATGACTTCATCTTAAAATGAATTGAATTTAAAATGTCATAACCCAATTATAATTTCATCTTAAAATAATTTGAATCTAAAATGATTTGTCAAAACAATCTGAAATTTTTTTCCAACTTGATCCAAACTCGACCTGATTGCAATGGATATGGATCTATTTTCGGATATCCGAAATTATAACACCAACCCAAGATTCAAATTCAGAACTTCCTATTAACATCAAATTCTAAGGAGTTAATGCCCCTTCGATAGAAGTCATAGACTATGTAAAATATCAAACAGATGGTATTTTGTGATTTCAGTTTAAGAAAAAAGCTCATGCAAAAGTCAGGTAACATGGAATGTTGATCTTTTTATGCTTGTTTCGGCCAACCTTGACATCCATTAAAATGCCATATCAAATCAGAAATTAATAATACATTCAGAATCCATCAAACTTGGACCAATACAATGGCAGCTAGAAGAAGCATGCTTTTACTTAAAAGGGGGTATGCATTTCTCAACAAGCTAACTAGGCATCGATGGTATGTAGATTCACAAAAGAAAACCACAGTGACATCTTCGTTCAATGGATATATGCATGTATTGGGTGAGAATGCATTTGGAAAGATACATTAACCTAAGGTGTTAATAAGAAAATAGAAAAACAGGTCCCATGAAGAAATCAGATTAACAGGATTGAACTCCAGATTCCTAAGAGGGCCAGGACCTATTTGAAACCTTGGAACTGGAAGAACATGAGACTATAACAGGTCAGGCAGCAACTTCAACTTGGCGTTGGCAGGCAGCAAACAAGCGATTGTCAGCAAATTACAGTTGCATGTAATCCAACAATTCACAAGTCAAAACACATACAAGGGGAGAGTATAAGGTCCAACCAACAGAAGAAGCAATATCACTGTCAAACAAAGGAAAGGAAAGGAAAATTTCATAACCAAAGTGTTAAGTTCACAAAATATTGATCCCGAAAAGAATTAAAAGCAAAAGCAATGGCTAACATACCGTTCAGCAACTAAATTATCATCCTACACAACAATCAGCAACATCATTTTGAAACTAGCAACAGAAAAGACCATTCACATAAATAGATTGGAGTAGAAGTCTTTCCTTCATGCATTTGCGAGTCAGAACGTTAGCACTAGTCTATATCTTAAAAAGAGATGGATAGCAAACTATATACCTGGAATTTATACTCTCATTGACCCAATGATCCAAAGCCTTTAGGTGGCCATACCTAACAAACAAGAGGTTAGAAAAAAAGCTTCAAGTAATTCGCAAAAATTTATCGGTGATAGGAGAAGTATAAAAATAAATACAAGGACTAGGTGAATGTTGCATCTTAGCCACCATGCAAGCAATCAATTTTAAAAGAAGATACGTCAAAGATAGTAATATAAATGTCCATGTTCATGAACAAGGCAAGCTGATCAAACGTTACCTTAATGTATTCAATACATACTCACTTTCTAAAACTCTTCACATGCAAGATTACCAATGAAGCCTTACTTATCAACAATCTACACCTTATTTTCAATTCTTTCAGCAATTAGGCAAAGTTCATTAAGCCAAAGGCATAAAATTACGAAAATCCAATATTTGTTTTTTCTGGAGACAAGTTAAGTCATATCCAAATCTTCTCAAGATAGACAAAGCTTAACTGCAAAGTTTCAAACCAAAGCTACCAAGACAGACCATGTATACTGCTTTAACATGAATCCAATGTTGTCCCTTTTAGACACTTTCATAGAAAAAAATTACATCACCGTTCACCTACAATAGTTCAAGTCTCAGCCAAAAATTCCCAAATCATTGAACTGGTTAATTGCACAAAAAACACAGCTGAAAACTATTTAGTTAAAGTCAGTTAACTATTGTCTCTCAATTTTAAGCATAAAAAATTTCTTGTCAAAAATCACTGAAAACTAGTTCTTATGATACACAAGAACTGAAAGTGAACTGAATCGAAGTATGGACAAAAAATAAATTTATGACGCCAAAGAAATTATATATTATATGGCTCTACGTTTAAATGTTCCCCACGTTACAAAACAAATAAAGACAGTGGAAATCAATATTGGGAACAAATTCAAAGGCAATTAGAATTGCATAACTTACTCTGAAAAACACTTTCCCTTGAACAAGACCATAAGGTATAGGCCCGAATTCCCGTGAATCTCTAGAAACATACAAGTTATCCCCCTGAATCCAAACATGTCCCTTTGGAACCTATCCATTTATACCCAAAGTAAAATAACAAAAAAATAATAATAATAATTCAAGAATCTAATCATATATATGTTTCTACAAAGTTCAAATCTTTTAACTTTTCCAATCAACCCAAAGCTCCGTTAGATTGTTACTTTTTCAACTTGCTTTTTGTTTCATAAAAATACAAACTTTAACTTCATTTTCCCAAAAGAAGTTCTTAATGAAAGAAATTAGAATTTTAATTTTTAATTATAAACACATCTTCGTAATATCTGCTATTAGTTGCAAAATCATAAGAAAAACAGAGAAAACAACAATCCGGAGCCTAAATTTTTCATTAAACTACAAATTCGACAACTGTAATTAAAACAAATATTATTCACTAATAAAAAATTAAAAAAAAATTAAAATTTTTCAAAATAAGGCGGACCCAATTAAAAGAGGAGAAGAGTACCACAAGAGAACGAAAACTGTGGTTTCTAGCAGAGAAAGTAACTTTATCACCTTCCATGGCTATAATGCGCTTAGTTATGCTCTTTTTAGGGTCGAGCGGCGATCGAACGAGAACCAAATCACCCGAACCCAGTTTGCCTATCCGGTGAGACAAGTGTTCGACTAGTACGACATCCCCGGTAGTGTTTAAGGTTGGGAGCATGCTAGGACCCAACACCTGCATATATTCAATTAATTCCCTAAAAAACAAAAAAAGGAAGAGGGAGAGTTTTGATAAAGTTACAAACATGGCTAGAGGACAGGAGGTAGGAGTCAGTGACGTGGAGTAAGCAGATGAATTTAACGACGATGGAGGCTCGAGCTATGGCTTCTTTTGCTATGTTCATCCATTGTCTCATCTTTTTTCTCTCTAATTTTGGGTTTCTTTAAGTTCTTCAAACTGAGAAATGGAAAACGCTGAATCGCAACGTAACTGCTGGCTGGTTTCAAGTCCCTATTAAGACTTAATTACACATGTGACCCAAAATTTTGTTTTTTGAACAGTCAAGGAAAAGATATTGATCAAATTGCGTTAGAGGTCTTTACACTCTGCTAAATTTTAAAATTGAGTCCTTATACTAAATTTTATATAAATTTAATTCTCAGCTTTGATTTGATAATTTTAATATAATTATTAATTTTATCAATTTTTTGTAATTAAAAATATTAATGTAATTATTAACTTGATAATATGGGCATTGTTGATTTTATTGATACGATAATTTAATGAATAAAATTAATTATTAAATTATATAAAATGATCTTTGTATTCGTAACAAATTTGAAATTAATTTTCTTTGTATAATTTCATAAATATTTGCTTTCGTATAAATTGAATTTAATAACGTTGATCTAATTACTACAAAATTATTTTTTTATTTTTTTAAAAAATTATATTTAGAATTTTTTTTACAATTTTTCCATATTTTTAAAGTATTAAATTTAATTTTTTTAATTTTTTTAAAATAATATATTTTGTTTTTTAAAAAAACTAATATTTCGAATTTTAATAGATTTTTTGGACTTCTAAAAAATATTAAATTACGTTGTAGAAATATTTTAATTTTTTTAAATTCATTTTTTGAACTTGTTGTTATTTTTTAAAATTTAACATTTTATTTACTCAAGATATTTAATTCTTTTTGCTTTTAATTTTTTTGTTTTTTTTTTGTAATTTTTTATATTTTTTAATATTTTAATAAATAAATAAATTATAAAGACTTGAACCTTTAGAATTTGTTCCATTTTAATATATTTGAGGAGAAAGAACATGTAATATCAGGTACAACAGAGCATAATGAATTACGAGAAAATTTTTTTTTCATTGAATAACATAAAAAATGTGCAGTTTTTTTTTTAATTTGCAAACTCTTTCCAAAATACAAAAAATAACAAAATATAAAAATTTATGAAAAAGCATAAAAATTAAAAAATATAGAAAATTTTATAAAAATTCCAAAAAATTAAAATTAAATATTTTATTTAAATAAAATGTTAAATTTTAAAAATTACAAAACTTTAAAAAATTAAATATTGGAAATTTTAAATTTAATATTTTTAAAAACCTAGAAAAAATAATTCAAAATATTGAATTTTTTTAGAAAAATAAAATCATATTTTATAAAATTCAAAAAATATGATTTTAAAAAATTAAAATATTTTAAAATATTAATTTTATATTTTAAAAATATGAAAATTCTAAAATATTAAAAGAATTAATTTTTATTTAAAAATTTTAATTTTTGATTTTTAAAAAAAGTATAATTTTTGTTATTATTTGAACCAATATTATCAAATTCAACTTGTACAAAGATGAGATTTTTATAACATTATATTAGAGAGATTAAAATTCAAGTTTCACGTGATTATACAATTATTTATATAATTTGACAATTGATTTTATCCAAATTGTCAAGCCATCAAAATTAACACCATCAGCAAAATCAATATCCACATCATCAAATTAATGGTTATGTCAATATTTTAAATACAAAAAAAATTGACGAAATTAGTGATTAAATTAAAATTATCAAATTAAAATAATATGATGACTAAATTTATATAAATTACAGTACAAAAATTAAATTTTGACAAAATATAAGGATTTTGGCAAAATTTAATCAAAGATGTTATTAGAATTGGTAAATCGAATGGCTTTAGGTGGATTCATGTTCAATTATTTTAAGTTTAAATCATTTAGGTTAAGGTAATTCAGATTATCTTTTAGATTTATGTAATATGTATTTTTTTCAAGTTTTTTTTTCTAGTTTGGGCAACTTTCAGTATAGATTATTTCATGCTTAAGCCATTCACAAATTCTAGTTTTCTCATGTTACAGTATTTGACTCTTTTTTATCAATATGATCAATTGGGATTGCATTGGCACCCCGTGACAGGTTTTAAAGTCAACAAAACACAATCCACAAGGTACAAATGTTTTAAGTAACAAACCATTCCTAAATAGTAAATGCAATCTAGCATAATTGACCATTCTACATGCATTTTCAAACCAAGTTACATAATGAATCAGTACACAATCTGGAAATGAAAAGTTATTAGCTTGGTATTGAAGACCTCAAAAACTTTATTTGTGCAACAATTTAATAGAGGAATGTTTTTTTTTCTCCAGACCAAACTATAATTGAATAAATTGATATGAGGAGCTCAAAGTCAAAGCTCAATACCTTGTATGAATATACAACCAGTCACAAGCAACCTGGATTCAGCAGTAGCTAACCAACTAATGTGCTAATAGAGCTTTTTCTATGGGTAGAGGCTTCAAGTTCGAGCATTCTCTGTTTAAGACTAAGGCTGTCGATTTCGAATAATGGTCCTCCGTTTGCAATTGCTTGTGTTGTGAAACATGTCTAACTAATCAATCCTTTCAAGATTAAACATCACCATATCTTGAAGAGCTAACCGGAAAGTTGCTATGAGGAAGACATTGTAGATTCTTAATTGCAAGATCAGCTTTCTCTTTTGCTAATTCTTGTGCTCTTTCAATTCCCCCACATTTCTTAACCAATTCAATTGCTTTCATCAAGGGAACAATCTCACAGAACTCGGATTCAATGATTTCTCTAAGTTTTGGTTCTTTTTCTAGAGCAAAAATTACCGGTGCTGTCAGGTTGCCTTGCGCTAGATCACTACCAGCTGGCTTCCCCAGCTGCTCTGCGGATTGTGTGAAATCCAATATGTCATCAACAACTTGGAATGATAGGCCAAGATTCTTGCCAAATTCATACATTTGCTCTGTAACACTACAATCAGCTTCACTGAAAATAGCAGCTCCTTTGGTACTTGCCGCAATTAAAGAAGCTGTTTTGTAGTAACTCTTTAGCAAATACTCCTCAAGTTCAAGGTCACAGTCAAACAAACTAGATGCTTGCTTAATCTCACCACTTGCAAAATCCTTAATAACCTGCAATATCACATATTATTCTATGCTTTAGACTAATTTAACTAAATTATCAATAGTTTGAAATGTTCTAGATAGCCGGAGCACACTTTCAATCCATAATTGTGGAACTTTTAAATCAAATATCATATACCCACATTTACATCCGAAAGAAAAGGTAAATGTTTGGTATATGTCATATGTACCTGGCTGATGAGTTTAATGACTTCAAGGTTTTCAAGATTTGCAAGGTACCATGAAGACTGAGCAAACATGAAGTCCCCAGCCAGTACTGCTACTCTCGTGCCGTACAATTGATGAACAGTTTCTTTACCTGCAGTTAAGTTAGAAGCAGTTTCAAATCAGGACTCTCCGGAGTGATGAAACTTGAAAGACATAAAGGATACCAAAGAAAGCTAACCTGAAAACTAAGAATTAATAAAGAATCTCATACTCAAAAAATACAGAAAAAGTATATGAACTTTATTTTATTCAGCACTTTTCCTTCTTAAACTTCTCTTTTCCCTATTTTCTGTTCTAGAAGCTGCACGGTACTTCTTGATAAAATAGATGATCCCACAGGGTTCAGTAATTAGGTAACAAGGTCTGAACTTTGAACTTCAACCACGATAGATTTAGCATACGGTAACTTTGCACAACAAGATGATCTCTTGACTAGAACAACTATGGTGGTGATTACTCCAGTTATGTAAAGAATGTAACTATTATATTGATCATGTGCAGTGAAGAACAATAACCCCAGACAATGCATTTCTCAATTAACTTGAATAGAATAACTAATATCTCTTCGGGTTTGAGATTGCTGCTACTTGAATTGGGAGACTTGAATAGAAGAACAACACATTAAATACATGAAAAAGAAGTTATATGTAGAGGCCAACCTCTTCGCGTGTCACTTTCATCTAATACATCATCATGTATCAAGCTTGCAGTATGAATCATCTCAATGATCTCAGCCAAACGCCGATGCTTTGTTGTAAGGTCCCTGGAAAGAAAGCAGTATAAAATAGACCTTAGTCTAACACTATAATTAACATGTGTTGTACTTCTTATAAAGAGTTCTGTACTTTACTTCATTCCAACTAACTCTGCTGTAGCTCTTGAAACTAGGAACACCAATGCTGGTCTCATTCTTTTACCACCAGCACCAAAGATCTGCTCAGCTGCAGACATCAGAACAGGGTTCTCTGAACCAACAATCTAGCAGAGCATCATCATCAGATATATAACTAACATTAAGGTCTTGAAGAAACCTAAAAATCGACTTTAGTATAAAAGATACAATCTTCCACTTAAATTAACCAAACCATACTTTATATACTCATAGGAGATTTAGCAACTGACTTATAACCCAGGTAACAATAAATCTACATAGAAAGCTAATTGATGAATCGGTTTGGGTCCCACAGTCTCCATAACTCGAGAGGAAAGAAGGAGAACTGGGAAAACAAACAAATTCCAGTTAGACAGTCAAGAAAATCAAGTTAACAAGTCACTACTATAAGCATGAACTACCTAATCCATCATTGACCAGCAGCATATGAACATTCACTACTCCATATATTGAAGTACCCCCAACCCTCACCATCCAACAGGTTCTTCCTGGGCCTCTGCAGTTAGGATTCTTCTATTTTAACTTTGTCATCAAGCTTCCGCACCATAATCATGAATAGAACTTACAATTGTTCCTCGGAAACTGTTTCAGATCATACTTAAGATTCTACATTTTTCCTTTTAGAAATATCATTTACTAAACACCAGTAAATCTTCCACTTCCAAAAAGAGAATCATGAATTAACCAGCATTCAATATTTGGACTCATAAGGTCGAAGCTATATACAGTTTGACTTAAAAGGAGGGACAAGGAAGTGACAGACAGATTATAGTTTAATTCATCTGGCATCAATCGATGAGCCAAAACATGCAAAACATTAAAAACAAAATACAGAACTTGGGCAAAAATAATATAAAACGTGCAGAAAACGTTATATATAATCACGGCACTATAAAGGACATAGCATTTAAAATCTTCAATGATCTTCACTGCCCCAACAACCAAACAGTTATTGTGACTGTGAGCACTTACTGACTGGAGATTTTGATTTAGAGTTTGGAGGTCATCAGCTACGGCTTCAAACAAGTTTGCCAATGAAATGGGACTTCTAAGCTCTTTCTTCAAATCCAACACTGGAGCAGTACGTTGACCAACTCCTATATTGATGTCAAAAGTGGACAAAAACTATAATTCCAAGTACTCAACTCAAAACGATAACAACAAAGTAAGCAAACACAACCATTACCAACAAGGAAAGCAGTAAACTATAACTTCTAATAAACAAAGCATAAGATGAAAATTGAACTTTGATTACTTATCAAACATGGCACCTAATAGCAAAGTCCCAAGAATTTTTATTTGGAACAAAAAGAAAACTAAAGAGTAAACCAAAATAATGACTCCAAGTATATGAATTCCAATCAATAATAATAAAAGTATAAAACCAATTAAATAAAGTAATTTTAAAAAACTACCAAAAATACAAGGTTCTAAACTTTATAAAACCAAAATTTGAATCACTTATAAAAACAAAAAACACGAAAAATTTGAAAGTTGAATTATGTTTAGCTATCAAAATATTACCATCAAGCAGAGCCTCAGAAGCTTTTGTGGAGAACACAGGACTTCTAGTAATGTTTTGTCTGCGATAAACCATTCTTCTAGCTCCATAGCCTTTGCTACTGACATTAGAAATTGCTTTTCCATAATTCTTCACTGAGTGCCTTTCAATTGAAGCATTTGAAGAAGAGCCAACAGCAACCAAATCAAGTACTCTTGTTCCAAAGTCAAGATTATGGCATGTCATTGACATCATTCTCGATACCAACAGCAAGAAAAAAGCAAAACCACCAAAGTTTCACTCTTTAAATCAAAAACCCAGAATTAAAACTCAATATTTTTGTCAATTTTCAATAAAACAATCAATGAAATGAGGAAACCAAGCTGAAACAAAAACTGGATATTCAACAGAAAACTGCAAAAACAACTTCAAAAGATCTCCAAAGGGTGTCTTCAAATTAAAAAAGAAAAACAATGTAATCTCAAGGCTTAAAAGCGTTTAAAAAATTTTGGGTGGACGACAAGATCCCACATGGAACTTTTTGTACTTGTGTTCCCAGCTGCTTATCAGTTCTACAAAGAGTTTGAGAGGCTATTGACGTTTTGAACGAAAAGATGGAGAAAAAGTGAATTTATAAATACAATAACATTCCTTGAGTTGGTAAAATATAGATATTTTATTTATAAAATTTAGTTTCAAATCTTATTTGTCAATAATAAACTATCTATAAATACAATATAAATTTTCTTTAAAATCTGCTATCTGTCTTGAACTGAAAAGCTCAAGTAATGACTTTTACTAACTATGACTCTACGAATCAGTAAAAAATAAATTTTAAAGAAATTATTCCATCTAATTAACATAATGAAACATATAACTTCAAAAAAAAAAAAGAAGAATGATTCACATATTTTATGATATATTAAAAAATTAAAAAATAATTAAAAATGATATTTGCATTAATTTTTTAATTTTATTTGTAAAATTAAAAATTATATTGATAATATATGAAAAATAAACTCTAAATTTTAACCATTCTTCATAAATTTTTGCATATAATTTCAGAGAATATCAAGAGAAATAATCTATTTATCACAATCATGTAATATATTAGTAGGTTGTAAAATTTTTAATTTAAATAATAAAGTCCAATCTTTGACAATTTCAATAAAAAACAAATAATATATTTTCTTATTAAGAGTTGAACTTCAAATTTTCAAATCAAAATCCCTAATTATTAAAAGTTTTTGCATATAAATGCTACAAGTTGCATGGTTATTATTGTTGGGGAACATCACAGCTCTGATACCATTTGTTAGGGAACACCACAGTTCTGATACCATTTGTTGGGCTAAAAACCTCTAATCTAATCGTACCAGTGGAAGCGAAATCAAACAATAAATCAAACACACAAGAAACAATAATTTAACGTGATTCGATCCAACTGACCTACATCCACGGATGAGAAACAAGATCCACTAGTTGTAGAGAATTACAAACTTACATCAAATCATCAACCTCACTCAACAATCAATACTCATAAGACACTCTCAATCTCCTCCAGTCCTATGGAATATTCTCAACCCAAACAAACACAAACCCAAACCCTTGTGCACCCTTTCAACATAACCAAACACATACCCATATGCTCTCATACACCATACCTATGTGGACCCTCTCAATCTCCTCTAGTCCACTCACAAACAAACATACACACCCATAAGACGTAGAGCCCCAATACTCCTATGGGGTGTCTATCCCACAAAACCCTACAACTCTTTTACATCTTTTTCTCATACCTAACCCTGAAGAGACTTCACCTATTTATAACCATACAAACTTGCCCACTAAGAATCCCTCTCCTCTTAGAATTCTTCTCCTGTAAGTCAAACTTACCTATTAAGAATCTCTTTCCTTTTAGAATTCTTCTCTTGCAAGTCAAACTTACCTATTAAGAATCTTCTTTCTCTTGGAATTCTTCTTTTGCAAGTCTTCTTGTCCATCAAGCAATATCTGACAAATCCCAAACAAATCTCTAACAAATCTCTTATGGAATTTGAGTCAATATTCCCAACAATCTTCACCTTGACTCAAATTCCATCAATCATCCGTCTCCATGCTAGACATGCTTAGCTCCACCTACAATGGAAGTTTCACAATCATTTTCTCTTCTCTTGTGTCTTCACGCTTCATACAAACCAATCTTCAATCTTCAAAACTTAAACTTGAACTCTTCTCTTGAATAGAGCTTTCTGAACTTGCTTTTTCCCATGTCTCAAACCATGCACTTCCCACATCTGAAACCTTTAGCTCTTCCCACATCTCGAACTTTCAGCTCTTTTACATTTCTTTCACATCTTGAACTTTCAACTCTTCTCACATTTCGAACCTTCAGCTCTGATACCACTTGTTGGGAAACATCACAGCTCTGATACCATTTGTTGGGGAACACCACAGCTCTGATACCATTTGTTGGGCTAAAAGTTTCTAATCCAATCGCACCAGCGGAAGCGAAATCAAACAATAAATCAAACACACAAGAGACAATAATTTAACGTGGTTCGGTCCAACTGACCTACATCCACGGATGAGAAACAAGATCCACTAGTTGCAGAGAATTACAAACTTACATCAAATCATCAATCTCACTCAACAATCAATACTCATAAGACACTCTCAATCTCCTCCAGTCCTATGGAGTATTCTCAACCCAAACAAACACAAACCCAAACCCTTGTGCACCCTTTCAACATAACCAAACACATACTCATATGCTCCCATACACCATACCTATGTGGACCCTCTCAATCTCCTCCAGTCCACTCACAAACAAACATACACACCCATAAGACGTAGAGCCCCAATACTCCTATGGGGTGTCTATCCCACAAAATCCTATAACTCTCTTACATCTTTTTCTCATACCTAACCCTGAAGAGACTTCACCTATTTATAACCATACAAACTTGCCCACTAAGAATCCCTCTCCTCTTAGAATTCTTCTCCTGTAAGTCAAACTTGCCTATTAAGAATCTCTTTCCTTTTAGAATTTTTCTCTTGCAAGTCAAACTTACCTATTAAGAATCTTCTTTCTCTTGAAATTCTTCTTTTGCAAGTCTTCTTGTCCATCAAGCAATATCTGACAAATCCCAAACAAATCTCTAACAAATCTCTTATGGGATTTGAGTCAATATTCCCAACAATTATACCATAAATATTTCTAAAAATGTTGTCAACAGAAAATTTCAAATAGGAAGTGTAAAAAACAAGAACAATTTTTTTTTTATTTCTCATGACTTTTTTTTCATGTACCCTTTTACTCGAGAATAGGTAAAAAATCGTTAATAATCATGAAAAAAACAATTTTTGGTACAAATAATAATCATGAAACTTACTAATATTTATCCTTCTCTAAGAAAATTCCAAATTTCATAATTAACAAGTTTACTTTTTGAGAAGTAATCAACCTCGCACAAACTAAATCAAAACTTTGAAATTGGCTTTTTCGTTTTTGATGTAATCACAATTAATGATAAATTATAATTTTAAATTTTGAAATAAAATTTACAAAAAATATCTTGATTGTTTTTAAATTATAATGAAATATTTAATATGATAATTAAATTTTAAAAATTTTTAATGTGATATATAAATTATGAATCTATTAATTAATATAACACTCATTTTTAATATGATTAATTTCAAATAATAACACATAATAAACAAATAATCATTCAAATATCATATTAATTAATAGATTTGTAAATTTAAAAACTTTTAAAAGATTCTGGATATGAATCCAAAATATCATTGGGAACATCATTTTTTTAATTCTCATTGAGAACCTCATTTAAGTGACTTAGGAATTTCATTAGGAATATTGATCATTTCTCTTTCCTTGAATCATTGAAATCAATAAAAAATTTAATGACTCAAGTGTCGTAATCAAGCATTTTTTCTATTAAAGTTATAAATTTTATCTATTAATTTGATAATAAGCTTATAATTATTTCACTATTAGAAAATTGGTTTTTATCGATAGAATTTTCTGTTAGTAATAGTTATAATGATGGATTTAAAAGTGAAAAAATTATGTCGATGATAACCAATCGATAATGTTATTTCGTCAATAATACTGATTGAGTTATTATCAATGATTTTACTGACGAAATTTTTTGTCGATAATAAGCATGGAAATGATCACAAAAGATTTTTTTTTTATCAATAATGATCAAAATATCGTTGATAATAATAAAATTTCGTCAATAAATTCCGTTGATTAAAGTATAGTTTCATCAATAATTTAAATAAAAATATTTATGATTATTCAAAAAACCTGTAATTATTTAAAAAAAACATGTAAGTTAAATTTTAAATATGTGTAGTTATTTAAATATTTTATTATTATTAATTAAAATATCAAATGCAAATAATATCCATCAAATACATTACAAAACATCCATCAAACATACATAGCATCTATAAAACATCATAAAATATCCATCATAAAACATCATAAAATATCCATCCACAAAACATTTATAGCATTCATCCATCAAATACCTCTTACAAATCTAAAAAAGAAAATGCCATTATTTTGCTGCTGCAACTCCTAATCAAGAATCTTTGTTGTCGTCATTAACTCTAGAATATTATGATTGCAAAGTTTGTCTAGATACCATCAACTGTATCATCTGATCCATGAATGACCTAAACTTAGCCTTCAGCTCAGTTTTCAACTCATCAATTCATTATCTTATTTGAGGTTGATAAGCCTAAGAAGGTACAAATGATGGACCACAAATAGAGTTAGACGATTCCGCTGCAACAATGGACTGAGTTAAATGAAAAAGGTCATTCGTTTTATTTACTGATCCAAATCCATATACATGAATGCGCATAGTTTCTACCCTTTTAATAGCTTCAGTCCATGCTTATACATCAAAATATGGATAATTGGAAGAGTATTCACCATATTTTTTAGATAATACAGTAGCATAGTTTTCTTACAAAAAATGTAAAACAATAATAATTATTGTATGACATAAATAGTTCACTAAAATATCACAATTTCAAACAATTCACAACGTCAATATTTGATTGTTACATATGCAATAGTTTTCATATTTTACAAAGTCATTACATTTTAATATGTACAAAACACTATTTAGTTCAATATAAGATTTCTTACAATGTATTTGCTTTCAATTACTTCATTATATACTTGATCAACAAGCATAATATACAAACAAAATCACAAACAAAAATACTCAATAATTTTCACCTTTCATAATGTGATCTCATATAAATATGTAAAAACATTTCATAAACAACTAGTCATTGTAATATACTATTAACATAGTTTATTAATAATCACAATACACAACCATCATCACAATACAAAATACATAATATACTATAAAGATAGTTGATTAACAATCACAATAGACAATCATTATCACAATTTAAAATATCCAATAATTTTCATATTTCACAAATATCATCCAATCGCAATATACTGCAAAAATAGTTAAGTAACAACCACAATATACAAATAGAATCACAAAACAAATTACACATGAGTTTTCATTTTTTACAAAGTCTTTGCATCACAAAATACACAAAGATATTATTTATTTCAATAAAGTAAAGCAGTAATTTCAAATTATTCACAGTCATTTGAAAATCACATACATTGATAATTCTGGACTTGTTGTCAACAAAATTACCACGTCTTTTTAAACATCTGTGAGTGCGATTGAAAAGTTTTATAAATGTGAGTTCTTATTACAACTCAAGTGATCGTATATGTTTAGACACATTTAATTAAATATGTAACAATACAATTTATTTTTGCATACATGAATTTTTTTATAACCAAATCCCAGTTTTGTCATTTTTTTTTTAATTTTATAGAAAATTTTTGGTAATTTATCATTCGCTGGCAACATATCATTTACCATGAGATCAAAACATAACTCACTAATGTTAAACTCTAATTTATGATTTAAAAGTTACCATATAACAAAGAGAATTGTATACTTCATACAGCCTAATTACAACGGTTCATCCGCATAATTCAACAAATAATAAAAGCTTACCGTGTCTACACTTGACTCTTATTTGAATGGTTCCCTTGCCTTACTAGCATCCATAATGGGTTCTGTTGTCACATCCACCCCAAAATCAAGATATACAACCTCTATAACTATTCTATTATAGGAATTTTTTATTTTTATTTCCTTCTCCAGTTCAAAGGTATCTTTGTTTATTGAAGAAGCTTGTCCTACTTTTAATTCCCCATGTGAGACCCAACTCATATAACTTATAGTAACCCCTTATAATAAATGTGTTTATGCACAGCATCCTGTTTTAAAAACTTTTTATTTTCACATTCGACATAGGGATACCTAATTTTCCCATTATTAAAAAAATTTGGTAAAGAATAAGCATATCCAAAAAATTCTTTTACACAATCACAAAAGTTTTAAGCAATGTATCTATTAACATCTAAACAAGAGTATACTAAAGAGCGATCATTGTCCATTATTGAATCTTAATTAAATTTAAATATGAGCAATTAAAGTCATATAAAGTGTTAAATCTTTTTATTAATTGACCATATAAGCAATTATTGCTATACTAAACAAAATTACCTAAATGATAATATGAGATAATTATTGATCTATTTTAACAAATAGTCCATCAGTGACACAAAAAATATTGTAAAAATTCATCATACATGCTACAAGACAATACATTCACAACAAAATATTATTAGTTTTAATAACATAATTTTACCTTTGATTTTTGGCTTTTTAGTGCAATTCTGTCGATTTTGAGGAGATTTTTTTTTATCGAGGCATTTCTATATACGAACTTGTTCTACTTTTAAAGTAGGTGGAATGAAAAATATAACAAATTAGTATAATGAAAATGAATAAAAAATCATATTTATTACGAAATATATATCCACTTAAATCCACTTTCAAAACATGCATTCACGAATAGATTATGGAAAAAAAAATAAAATAGAATAATTAATTTATTTATATTAATATTGATCAATATAATAAAACCAAAATATTTCAATAATTAGTAATATATAAATTTCACTAAACTATTAAATATATAAATTATTTGAAAATAAAAATAAATCTTATTTTACATCAAACTCAATTATAACATCAAATCAACATAAATAATTTTAATTTTTATAATTATTATTAAAATTTAAAAAATATTAAATATAAAATATCCATCAAAACATATATGAATCTTAATACACATCAACCCAAATTAAGCAATATAAATCTTATACATCTAAAAGTTAATAAATCTATAACAAAATTCAACAAATTTCAACAATACTTTCACAAATAAAAAAATTCCTTAACAATATTAAAAATAAACCAAAAAAATTTTACAATACTCAACAAAAAATCTAATAAAAATAAACTAAAGGTTTAACCCAACAAAAATTCAACAAATACATCACCAATAACCGAAACAAATTTTAATAAATTTATAACAAAAAATTAAATTTTAAATTAAAAAAATACTATACAAAATATATGATAAAAAAATATTTAATAAATAAACTTTATGTATCGATGGAAGGGGGCAATTTACCAACTACCTGACATAGGTGCACGATGGGGAGGGGACATCAACAGTGGGGAGAGAGGGAGGAGGAAAGTGGGAGAGGGGAAGAGGAGTAAGGGATTTTGGGGTTTAATTTGAGGAAAAGTAGGTTTGACCGACTCTTGAAGACGAGAGTTTAAAAAGAAATTTTTTTTTATTGATGAAAATTTTGTCAATAAAATAAAAATTATTTTTTGTAAATTTTTTACTGATAAAATTTTTTTCCGTTAATTTTGTAGGAAATTTTTATTCATGAAAAATTTTATCGATAAAATTTATAGCAATTGATAACAGGGTATCACTTACAAAATATAGATGAAATTAAATCCGTTTGTAATTATCTAAGAAAAAAATTTGATCAATAAAATTTTATTGGCATAAATTATAATTTTAGTAGCATTTGAAACAAATCATTTTTTTTAATATTATGAATAATTATTTAGGATATGATATTTTTTTCTCGCATAAATATTTAAATTTAGGATATAAGATTTGTTTATAAGTTAAATAATTTATCAAATATAAAAATTTGATAAATTATATAATTTACTAATACATATATATAGTAAATTTGATAACTTATCGAATATAAATATTTAAAATTTTAAAAATAAAAAATTAAATAATTTTATTTAAAAGTAGTTTTTTTAAAAATATAAAAAAAAATGTAAATAGAAGCACCCTGTATTTTATTGTAAAGCCTAAGATAATAATTAAGACGAAGTAACACATGTGACAAGAGTTGAAATATTTGATCAAGTTTCTTTTTTTTTTTTGTTTAAATTTAAGCAACTTGGCCGGCACGCGTGGTTTGTGAGATTCAAATTATTTTGTTGGAATTATAATTTTTATCAGTAAGTGGTTGAAGCATTAATTAAACGTGGAAACAGATTGTCAGAGCCAACTGTCTCAAAGGGGCCTTAGGGTCGGACCAAAGCAAATCTGCAGAAATAAAAGAGTACACTGTATACTCCAATAAAAAACCAAAAAATCTATGTATTAGGCCACCGGTTTACTTAATAGAATTAGATAAATAAGACCAATTATTATTGGAATATTATCAAAATACTGTTTTTTAGTTTCCGATTTTAATTGAATTATCATCTATAATTATATCAAATAATAAGATCGTTTGTATTGGTATAAACAATTTTGAAATTAAATTAAGCATAGATTCGAGAAAATAATCATTATAAATTCAATTTTAATTTAATTAATTTATGTTATCAATTTTTAAAAATAATATTCAAAAAATATAATGGTTTTTTTTTTAACATCCAACTACTCTAATACTCTCACCCATTTTTCCTATATGGTCCTACAAGCTTTGGCCTTAGTCCTTCACCACTACTTGAGGTAGCTGTGGCCTTAAAGATTTCCACTATTTTTATTGGTACAAAACAGGAAGCTTTCATAAATTAGAAGATAGCACCGTACACATAATCACATGCGGTATCAACACATGACAGGTCTTTAATTGGAAAATAACAAGGTCCTTCACTACTACTTGAGCTAGCTGTGGCCTTAAAGATTTCCACCCTTCTTATTGGTACGATACCATTTTTTTTGGTACAAAACAGGAAGCTTTCATAAATTAGAAGATAGCACCGTACACATAATCACATGCGGTATCAGCACATGACGGGTCTTTGATTGGAAAATAACAAAGGAGACCAAATAACACAAAGTTCTACTACAGAGATTCGCACCCGCATCCATTCCCTTCTCTGAAAACATGCATCATGTTCTGATTGTGAAACTCCCCGGAGCTTTCGGCAGTAAAAAAAAATAAAATAAATAAAATGTAATCGATTTGAATTAAGTTGATATAATAAAAAATTTAAATTTAAGTTTAATTTTGAGTTTGAATTTTAATTCATAGTTCGATATTTAATTTAAATTCGATTAAATTTTATTTTTTTAATTTGAATTCGAGTCATGATTAAAATTGAATTATTCAAACTTACTTGATTAAATTTGATTAATATGTAAAAATAAGTTCGATTTTTAAACTCGATAAAAACTCGATTAGTTATGTTCGAATTCAAACTCGAATTCGAAATATTTTATTAATTAAAATAATAAAAAATATTTAAATATAAAAGTTTGATTAAATTTATTAGTTACTCGAATTAAGTATAAAAATATTCGAATTCGATTCGATCAATGAGTCGAACTATTCGAACTCATGTTCGATTCGATAATAATAAAATTGAATTCAAATTTTATTCGAATCGAATCTGAATAATTTATTAATATTAATATATTATTTACATTTTTAATCAAAAATAAAAGTTTAATACGTATATAGGGTTAGACATATTTTGGTTCTTAACCATAAAAATAACGATAGAAGCATCACGCTCAATTTCCAGGCTTTAGATACTCAGGTTTCTAACTAACGCTAAACCATCCCTTAGAGCCCAGATTCCTTAATCGGTATCCCAATGAAAGAAGTAAAGGAAACTGTTAGACACACAGTGACACAAGGAGTCAATCTGATATTATATATAGGAGTCAATCTGATATTATATATATATATATATGAATTTGTTTTTATATATTGTTTGTGTAATTTTTTTAATTTTATAAGCGAAATTAAGAGGTTCAAATTATATCAAATAATTTTAGTTAATTAAGTATTTATTTATAATAATATTTTTATATTAAATACAATAATTAATAATTAATATTATGAATTTTAATGTATTAAAATAGAAATGTTTCTGGACTTAACCCGATCAACTTTTTAAAATTTTTATTGAAACTCCAATTTGATTCATAAAATTAAATAAATTTATTTTTTATATATTAAAATATTTTTAAAAAATTATTAAAATATTAATATTTTATGCCACATTCATGAGTTGGACGAATAGTTCTATTTGTGAATATATTTATATTAAAAAAATTATTTAATATAATAACTTTAAAAACTAACTTTAAGATATTTGTTTTTTTTTCCAAAAAAATTGATAGAATAAATTTAGCATTAGTTCCAATATCATTTGCAAGAGACCGTCAATTCTAGCAGAATCAATTCAAACGGCCAAATATCTAAGGTTATGTAGGCTATATTAATACTTTTCATCTTTCAAATCACAATAAATAAAAAGTTTTTCCATTTGACCAAAACAACGTAATGAAAAAGTTGAACCAACAGTAAAAACCAAGACCAAGTCATGAAAACAAGATCATAAATGGGATCAAATTATGAAGAAATAATTACATATAAATTCTCAAAAGATTTCTTTTAGAATGGAAATAGAAATAATATTTAAATCCCTAAAAATATTTTATTCTTCTTGTGCACATGTTACATATTCCTGGGAAATTAGATATGAAGTTTGGATTATCTTTTTTGGGAACAATAAAGCCCCACTATATATGCTAGTCATGAAAAGTGCCTTTTTATCTATTTTCTAATATCAATATCTGATTTGGATATTGCAGATTCCCTGGATAGTTAACTTTTGTCCTGTAAAGACCCTGTAAAGTTGAATAAAAGAAAGAATCATCAAGGAAAAAGAATCAAGAAAAGAAAAGCAAAAAAGGGTGATGAGCTGGATGTGTATCTATTTGATACCCTTTTGAAGGTTTCCAAGCTGGGTTGTAAGGATTAAAGGATAGCATCATCTCAGCTAAAATTAGCTTTCCATGAGAATATCTTTTCACATTTGTTAACCAATTTAATTAATAGCAGAAGCTTATAATCAACCAGGTTAATTTAAGTGAGTTACATATTCCATATACTGAAAAATAGAAAAGTTAATAATTTAAGCTACAAGTTTTCCATTTCCAAAGGAAACATACAGTTGCTTGAACCAATACAGTGCTCAGCTACTCATAAATGCAGGTAGCATAACCTGCACAAACACCCAAAGAACATAGATTTTAGCACATTTACATATCACATGACAATCACTTAATACATTAGATTAAAAGAAGTAAAGTTTATTGAAGATGAAAAAAAATGACAACATTCTCTAGATCCATCATTTAAGGCCTTGGGTTCGATTTCCTGTTTTATTAGATAACTTCAAGATTAATATCAATAATGATCCTTTTCACTCTTTGGAGTTTTCTCTAGATCTCAGTTTTGAGTTCAAGACCACAAAACTAGTTGATATAATAAAGTCCCTGAATCCTATTGCATTTTTCTAACTGAAATGAAGGATTTGGATAGTCCCCACTTCAGAGTTTAGTATGGTATTTCTTTTTCTTTTCTTGTTTTGTATCATATTCAGAATTTCAGATAATATTCAAGATTCAAGATTGTCATGTATTGAATTAAGATTACTGAAATTAAGAATTCAATATTCTACCAATAGAATTTCAGATAATAATAAATTATGGGTGCATTGGAAAGAACTACTTAAGGAACATAAACAAAATCATGTCCTTAGCCACAAATGGGAGTCATTTTTATGATTCTATCTTTTACTGAAATGAGACTTACTTGGATTAGTGACGACAATGAGACCAGAGCCTTTGAAATCACAATTCCACGTGTTTCTTCCCTTGGATTGGTAGTAAAGATTCATGGCAATGGAAGCATGGTTCATCAGATTATCAGGACTGAAGCAAGGACAACCCCTTTGCAAAACACGGCAATCCACTTGAGAGCATGCATAGTTAATGTTTGCCAGAAGAGTTGCCTGGTCTGATGATGGCTTAGCCACACACCAAGTTTTCTGCATTTCCATTTGCAAAATTTGCAATCAATAAGAAAACAATAGTTGACCTTAGTTTTTGAGTTTACAGGGCCCAAAAACTTGATGTAATTACCTGTCCATTGACCATCATCGAAGTTCCTCCTAGCAAAAGAATGAGAATCAAACCAAAAGAAAATTGAATGTAGTTAGAGTCATAAAACAAAACCAAACCAAGATCTGAGGAACCAAAAAATGTCGTAAAAAACCAGTTAATGCTGGAGATAGGACTACTTATTAGAAACCCAAGTCAGATTAAGACTAAACCAACAACTTAAGCAAGAAATTAATTGAAGTAGTAAAACTCAGATAGAATTCAATTACATTCATGAAAATCTTGCAAAGACCCAAAAGAAAGTAAAGAGAAGTGAAACTGTGAAAGTTTGTAAAATGAACCTTTTTTAACTTGTACTTTAGTAATGAATATGAAACCTAGGAGGAAAGAACTAAACTACCTGAAATGAAGGACAAGAGCAGGAAAAACAGAGAGAGTGCTGCCACTTTAGCCATTGAAAGCTGTACTAAAGAATATGAAATGACTATTGTGAACTGAAAACGAATGATGGGAGTAGTAATTGAAGTTGTTTGATTTGAGGAAAGCAAAGAAAAGCTGCGGCCTTTTAAGGTAGTGGGAGAGTAAAGATCAGAAAAGTCAGTCTAACGGCTACATTGTTTGAAGAGCCGTTAGGGTTGGAATAGGGACCTCTCTCGCAGAAAATGGATAGAGGAAAGGACAGAAATGGTGGGGACCAACTGCTTACCTTTCATGGTTTTGCTTTCTAATTGGTTCATTCTTAAAATTTAGTTTCAATTTGTTTTCTGTTGTGGGATTTTGATTATTACACTTTTTGAGCAAAAGATGATTAGATTAAACAGACACAAATTGATTTATAGATCAAATTCACTGTTTTTGGAGGAATGTTAACATGTTAGCACTGCCTTTACCAAATTATTTTCCATTTTTGTTGATGTAATGCAAAACTATTGTGCAAATTCGCGACATGTAATTTTTATGGTAACCTATTTTTTACTATTTAAATATTGATTTAATGTATTTAAAATTTTATTTTTAAAAGATTCTTTACAAGAATTGAATGAGAATTGACCATAAAAAGGAATTTTGTTAGAGAACTTTCTGTTATATTTTCACATTTGTGGAATGTGGAGCCTCTTTTCAAGATAAACTTTAAATAAGTGGATTAAAGTGGAAATGCGACATTGGAACATTTTGAATTGCTACGGTTTTAATTTTAAACACCCACCCTCTTTTCACCGAAAGCAAAAATGTGGCTTAATATTTTGGCATTGAAATTGGCAACTTGATCCTGGATCTGCCACCTTTTGACACTGAAAATTGCAACAAATGCTGATCTGGTGCCAGCTGTGTAGCATCGGGTTTAGCTTTCGACACTTTAAATTAGGAAAGTTAATTTTATTTATATTTAACGAAATATTTAATTTTTTATTTAAATAAAAATTAGAATAGATAGTATATTATTGATATAAAAATTAAAATAAATATAATTTTAAATTTTTATTAAATATAAGTATGAAAACAAATAATATAAGATCTGTCACGTGCTCATATTTTATATATATTTATATATAATTAATAAATATATTTTTTATTAAATAATATAAATTATTATTTTAGATTAATTAAAATTAATATATTTTTATTAAAAAAAATATTAATATATATTTTGTAAAAAATTATCTAAATATATAAATTAAAAGTAAAAAACAAAAAAATCATTTTTATTTTTATTTTTTTAAATTTATAAATATAAAAATTATTAATATCTTTTAAATATAAATAGTGGAGATAAATATAATATAAAAATTTAAAAATAAAATAAAAAATATTTTATTTATCGCTACCTCAAAGTCGTTGATCATGCATGGGGTTGCTACATTTGATGGGCGTCAGATCTCTCAACTGGCATCAAATTTGACACCTGATGGCCAAACCGAAATGTTCACCGACGCACATTTGTCAATTCAATGCTGGCCAAAGAGCTTTGTTAAAAGCAAGCACCAGCCATGAAAATCGAACCCCAATTCTAAAGAGAAATAAGAAGTGTAGTAGATGAAAGAATAAGATAATAATACTGAGTATTAATTCGGTTAATTTTTTAAAAAATAATATTTAATAATTTTAAATTTTAAATTTTAAATTTCATTATTTTTTATTTTTTTATCTTTATATTGCAAATTCTTTGTACAATATTTTTATAACTATTATCATTTTGATATGAAGATTGAGCTATTATTTAAGGATACAATGAGTAGAGAATTAGTAAAATAAAATATTTTTCATCTTTATTTTTTGATTTTTATATTATATATATTTTAATATTTATTTTTAATGAATATTTTAAATTTATTTTTATTTTTATTCTCTTGAATATTTAATAAGCATGGATAATTCTCATATATATAATTTTAAAAAAATAAAAATAAAAATTTATTTTTAAAATTTTTATCTTGTATATTTAAGTAATTTTTTATAAATATATATTATATATATTTTTTATAAAAATATTTTAATTTTAATTAATCTAAAATAATAATTTATATTATTTAATAAAAAATTTATGTATTAAATATACAAAAATATTTATAAGGTTACGGCAATAGATCGAAGTATTATATTACTTGTATTAATCTTTATACCCAATAAAAATTTAAAATTATATCTATAATATAATATTTATTTTCATTTTAATTCAAATAAAAAATTAAATTTTTTATTAAGTATAGATAAGATCCACATCCGTACAATTATTGGTTGTAAAAATCAGACAACTTAATGCGAAAATATTTTTTTACATTTAATATTTATTTACATAATAAAAATGATAAGATATATTTCTTTATCGTATAAAAAATTCTAAATTTTAATCTCATAATTCAATTTGAAAACCTAAAAATTGTTTTAAATTTTTATAGCTTGGATAAAAAAAAAAGAAGGAAAAAAAAGGGGAATAAGTTAGAAATAAATTATGAAAAAATAGTTTAGGTGCTTTAGTCCAACAAAGAAATGGAATCCTTCAAATACATTGATTCAAAATTATGAAAAGACAATAGACTTAGACATGTAGAAATCACTTTTGAGCCTAAAGTGTAATTAACTTGAGCCTTGACAATCAGTAAAAAATGACAAATTTTCATATATAAAGATTAGGGTGGGCAAAATCACTCGAATCCGTCGGGTTTCGACCCGATTCGACCATTTAAGATCGATTTTTTTTTTTGAAAATCGGGTATCGGGTAGAGTAGGGTCGGGTAGAGTAAAAAAAATTTCGGGTTGGGTCGGGGTCGGGTTTTGAGCAAACCCGACCCTATCCGACCCGATATATATAAAAAAATTATTTTTTTAATTTTATATTTAATTATATATATTTTTATATATATTTAATTTTATATTTATATTTAAAATAATATTTTATTAATTTCGGGTCGGGTCGGGGTCGGATTTGATTTTATACAATATCGGAGTCGGGTCGGGTCGGGTTCGGATATTAAAAATGAAAAAATTATCGGGTCGGATACGGTTCGAATATTGCATATTTAAAATCGGGTCGGATTCGAGGCGAGCAAAAATCCGCTCCTCCCCGACCCGTTGCCATCACTAATAAAGATTTTGAGTAAAAAATTTGAAAATAATTATCTTCAATTTATAAATCATCTATCCATGTTAAATTCAAAATTAGAGGTGATAATTGATTGAATAGATTTATGTTGAATAATTTTAAATAAAAAAATTCAAATGTTTTTTAATTTAATTTATTTTGAATTTAGATTAATCTAATTTTATATTTTAGTTATTTAAGTTTACGTGTTTAAATTAATTTAAGTTCCAATCATTTTAAAAGAATTGACCGTAGATTCTAACACCATTGTGTTGGGAGAGTATTTCTCAGTGAGGATGGACAATATTCCAAGTAAAAAACTCAAATTATGACGGCTAAAATTCTCTCCAAAAAAAAAAAAAATCTCATTTGATGAGGATTAAAACTGAACAACTGGTCCCATTGGGGACATTCGATAAAAAAAAAAAAAGTGAAAGCTTTTTAAAGAGTAAAGAAAGTAGACTTCAACGGAGTTGACTATCGACTTCAGTTCCATAAACATTTTCCATTCGAGAGTCCTGGAACTGCGGATTTTAACTCACAAAGAGTCAAATGATGGGTGGACTAGGATCCATTTCCACACCAATGTGCATCTCTTCAACATTTCCTTCTAAACTTCAAAATCCCAATCCCAGAAAACTTTCACACCCATTTCTTTCATTTCACAAATCTCACTCTTTGTCTCTTTCATCTCGTTTTTCTCCTCAGAACAACAAAGTAACTGGAACCCTTTTCATTTTGAAAGCTTCTTCTTCAGGTAAATTCCCAAAATCTTTTTTTTTTTAAATTTTCTATTGCTTATATAAAGTTGTTTCTTTTTTCTTGTCAGTTTTGTGTTAAACTGAATGAAAAAAGTTTTGAATTTGCTGATTGAAACAAATTAGAGTTGCAGTTTTTTCCTTTTATGTGCATGGAAAATTGTTTTGTTGACAATCATTCCAAGAACAATGTTTGAGCTGATTGGTTTTGTTTATAACTTCCTGGCTTTTTTTTTTTTTTTTTAAGTTTTGTTTAATACATTGGTTAGGTAAACTCAAATTATGTAGCTTTCTTGAAATATTTAGATGGCATTCTCTATCCCCTTAGTATTGAGGAATGAGGATAATTTCATGTGCATGGTCAATTAATAAAATTAATATCAGTAGGTTTTGTTTAGTTGAAGATTCTGTCACAATTTTGGAAATTTTGGTAGGGTACAAGGAATTAAGCTATCAAGGTTTTGGTTTTCAGCATAAACTAAGAACGAGAAAAATTTTAACTTCTTGGCAGGAAGAGTTGCTTGAAAATTTGATAATCAAATATTCAGCCTATACTGCATTCTGGCCCTAACAAATTCCAAAAAATAAAAGAAAAAAAGTCCGTACTGTAGATAAGAATTGTAGAAAATTAGCATTTTATTTGACAGAATGATATGCTAGTTAATCATGAATTTAAGTTCTGTTTTTATTAGTAGTACTTCTGATCAGGTGAACTGTTTTTTAATTGCTTAAGCTTTCATTAATATGTGGATGTTGTCAGGCTAATAGAATTTAAGAATGTCCCCTAAGCCAATTAATGGCTAGAATTAAATGATTGTGGATTAAGATGTAATTGTATGAAGTACAAAAGGTAATATTCTGGTTTTCTTGCAATTTGCTAAAGGCTTAACAGTATGGGGAATATCGATTTTTTCCAACAATGTTCTTATTTGAGAGTGTACACTTACAAAATTCCGTAGTGCCTCAGTTATACTGGTTATATCTTGAGGAAGATGTGCTTACAGTTTGTGCACTAAAGGTTAAATGGGAAGACTGCCATAGTTACTTGATATGGAGAAGATTAATGCAAAATGATAACATTGAACATTTGATTCCTTATCAGGTAAATTGAATGGAGGGAATATAAGAGTTATCATTTTCTATTCTTATTTTGGAATTAGTTGATATGCTAGTTTGATAAACTATAATGGATGATTTCTCCACGTTCTTAAGAATATATGAAGTAGCTGGAAGTATGTGAAGACATTTTCGCATCATTTTCCTTAAAAAAAAATCCTAATATTGTTTCTCCTTTTGTCGATGTGTAGTGGGAACTGCAGATTACACTGAGGAGCCTACAACCAAAGTGAAATTTCAGACATCCTTAAGTTTGCCTGGTCATTCAAGTTCATTGTCTTTGCTTGGTACAGGTAAGTTGCTAAAGTAACAGATGGCTAGAATATCTACGATTAAGAAAACTAAAGGTGAATCAAATGAGCTAGGGGTGCTCTATATCTTTCATTTGAAAACTTATGATCATAATTTGAAAGAATGATCATGTAGCTTTCTTCAATATACCTGCAAAGTTCTGGGCTACTTAGAGGAAATGCGCTAGTGGGCTATCTTTCATGGAGAGAACCATTGCATGAAATTGTTGGTAGTTAAGAGATTGCATACATTTTCCTTTGATTGTTTGACAGGAAAAGCCTTATGGTACAGGCTTCAGGAGTTTAGATATTGAAATAAGAAAGTTTCTTGACTCTCCAGAGTATGGGGAATGACTGGGAAGATTTTGTGGGAAGATATTACTTGGAATAAGCAGTTAACATACTTGTTTTTCTGCAGTTGTGAATTAGTTTATTGATAATGTTTACTTAATAATGCATGTGATTTCCAATAACGCCCTCTGAATAAACAAACAAAACATTCCTTAAATATGACAAAAGTATTACACTGTTGAGTGCTATTAATAACCCTTTAGCGGAATGCTTTATGTACAACTGTCTTAGCTGCCTAATGATCTCAGGGTACAGGGAGAAAGTTTTTGCCATCATTGGTGTTAAGGTTTATGCAGCGGGACTATATGTCAATCAATCCATCTTAAGTAAATTGGATGCCTGGAAGGGACGGTCAGCTGCTCAGATTCAAGATGATTTCTCCTTGTTTAAGTCAATTTTTGAGGGTAATAATGATATGATATATAGACATACATATATATATTTATATATATATATATATCATTATAAGGCTTATATATATAGATATTTTTGAAGAGAGGAAAGAGCCATTTTGAGGTTGCCAATTATCTTTCTTTTAACTGCAGTTCCTCTGGAGAAATCGTTACAGATTGTGCTGGTGAGAGATGTTGATGGTAAAACTTTCTGGGATGCTTTGGATGAAGCCATCTCCCCAAGAATTAAGAAACCAACTCCGGTTGATGAATCTGCTCTGTCCACATTTCGTAGTATTTTCCAAGGACGACCTCTTAACAAAGGCACTTTCATCTTTTTGATTTGGCCAGATCCATCTAAAATGCTTGTGAGTGTAACTTAAATGGACATTATTCTTTCTTTACATGGTTTAACATGGGATAAAGCATTTTACCCATGATGTTAATCAAGGACTGTCTAGTTTCTCCTCTTTTATCCTTTATCATTTTTACACATACATATTCATTTGGATAATGTGTATTTCTTTCAGGTTGCTGTCTCGGCAGATGGATTGCCAACTAGAATTGATGCTACAATTGAGTCAGCAAATGTAGGTTCTGCCCTTTTTGATGTATTTTTTGGAGATGCTCCAGTTTCTCCTTCATTGAAAACCTCAGTTGCCGGTGGGCTGGCTGCAGTCCTCAAGTAAATTGTTTATGATTATTCAATCAAAAATATAAAAACAGGATAAAAATGTTGTATGTACAGTAGTTTTGAATGACTAGACTAAGAACAACATTAAGAATCAGTTACAGCGCTCCCTGATTTTATCTGCTCCAGCATCTTAACAACCTCAGCCATTGTAGGCCTCTTGGAAGGATCTGTTTCAAGGCACATCAATGCTATATTGAATGTATTGTTAATCTCATCCACAGGACAAGAACTTAAGCTACTGTCAAGCACATATTCTTCCCTCCTTTCTTCAACAACTCCCTTTACCTGTTTAAATATTAGCAGAATGATTAATACTGTGATGGATGTTCATAAATCTCTAAATAAATACAGCATCAAACATTTTCACATAAGTATTCAGGATAAAACTTCAAGTTTATGTTAAACTTCTTAAATATGAGCTAGTAGAGGAAATTATCGTGGTCGTATTTGTAGGTTGCTACCAAGGGGGTGATGCAACCATTTTATTGGGTTTTTTTAATACAAAAGAGGTTGCAGCCTGAGTACAAAAGAAAGTGTTGCATAAACTAGGATTTGAATAAAAAAGGTAGCCAATATCAAGTAGTAATAAACAATAATGTCAAACTAAATGTTCATGAAACAAGAAAACTTACCCATGTAACAAGCTTTGTTCCCTCCTCAAGAAATGCTTCATCCGTTGGTTTCTTTCCTGTTAAAAGCTCCAGCAAAACAACTCCAAAGCTGTAAACATCGCCCTTTCCTGTTGCTCTTCCTGTATCGAAATATTCTGCAGAAGAACCAAATTTAATTATAAAAAAGTCAAAACAGTAGGGGAGAAGCATGACTACAATTTTGTTCGTCGTGCCTGGGGCTAAATATCCAAAGGTTCCAGCCACAAATGTTGAAACATGAGTCTTGTCTGGCTCCATCAAAGTGGCGAGTCCGAAATCTGAGACTCGAGCCTCCATGTTCTGATCGAGTAATATATTGCTGGACTTGATATCTCTGTGAATTATATGAGGGATACAATCATGGTGAAGGTATGCTATTCCTCTTGCAGCACCTAATGCTATTTTATATCTTGTTGGCCAATCCAATATCTTACTCTCCATTGATTTTCCTGCAACACGGTTTAATCGATCATCAATTAACCCCAGAAAAGTTAAACAAAGTTAAACTTGATTTTGTGCTTCACGCATCAGTTCTGATATATAACTTCCAAATTAATCCTACTTTCTGAAAATTTTTGAGTCTTGCTAGATGCCATGTCTTAAGGGTGGCTACATGAGCCAAATGACTGGGAATCAAAATTTTGACCTCTTTGCTTGAAAACTAAAATAAGAAAAGTTATAGTCCCTTTCAACATTGACAAATATGGATTCTTTTGAAGAAATAATGTGCATACCATGAAGAAAAGCATCCAAACTTCCATTAGGCATTAGCTCATATATAAGAAGATTGTAGTGGGGGGAGCTGTAATATCCGTGAAGAGTTATAATGTTGCGGTGCTTGATATCACCCATTGCTTCCAATTCTCTCTCAAATCCTTTATCTCTGTCTGCAGTTCCTCTGTTTAGCCTTTTCACAGCAAAGGCCAAGGTGTCATTTATCATTAACCTGTACACTGTACCGTACCCTCCAGCACCAATGATGTCTTTGTTGCTTAACTTCAATGTCTTCTTCAACAGCACATCAGATGTTAGAGACTGCAACACTGGAGACCTAAACATCACTACTTTCCCACCTGCATTTATGCATATGACAGAAAATACCAAGTTAGAAAAGCATGTTTTTGCTTATCAGAAAGTCAAATTATAGGAAAAATCATCGACTAATCATTTAGAAGGTTTAAATACCTGAGAAACCTTCCTCATAAATCACGTTCTTTTGTTTCCATCGCTTATAAAGGAGAATTGTAAGAATGATCTTTGATATGATAAAGGCAATGCAGCATATGGTGATGTAGAATGCTATTCCCAGATCATTTGCCATTTACTTCTGCAAAAACAAGATGGGAATTAACCAACTTGAAAATTGTTTTGGTACCATAGAATGATAAGATATTGCAGCAGAGGTATTTGATAGAAGTTACTGACACTTTTGCTTGAGATACCAATCATTCCAGGAAAAAAGCTCTCAAACTGAGTAAGAAAAATCAGGGAAAAAAAAAAAAAAACCAAATTAGCTACCATTGACAGAGTTGTTCAAGCAATCACTACTTTAGAAGTTAGAACTTTTATTTCAAAGCCACCATCGATAGCACCTAAGGTGCATTGAAAAGCAGCTGTTGAAATCAGTCACTTCCAGTATTTTTATACATAACTATTTGTTCATGAGAAGGAAAGACTAAAAAACAGGAGAATCATGGCAAACTAGAATGAGTTTAAGATTAAAAATTTCAGTTTCACCTCTCTCATTTCATCCTAAAGGGCAACATCTCCCAATTATTAGGAGCTAGCTGGCTACCAACTTTCAAATAAAGTCTTACACAGTAACGTTCAATTATTGTTTCCAAAACTCTCTCACCTTATCTTTTCAAGCATAAGAAAAAAATTGCTAGAAAACAGGACATTGAAACATGTTCAATGGAGTTCTAACCCTAGCAAAAAGTATCAACAAACCAAGATCTTAAACTCTATTAAGAAACATTAAAGTGGAATGTGATATTACTACAGAGGGAAATATGTTAGAATACTAACTTGGCAGTTGCCAGAAGATATTGAAGAAGCAGAAACTTTGGAGCTTAGAAACTTGAAAAAATCTTCATGGAATATCAGTTGGACCCAGAAATGAATGTAAAACGGACAACGAAAAAAGTGAATAGGAAACAGCTAGCTTGAAGACAAAAAAGGAAAAAAGAAAAAGAAAAGGTGCTCTTTTCTTGATTCAACATTTTCACACAGATTAGAGTTTATCTGAGAAATGACCAAAGCCAAACTCAATTTTTGTCCGCATGCTTTCTTTGACATTTAAGTTTGGTGCATGTTAACTCCTTCCCTTCAGGTGGAGTTGAGGCTATTTTCTCGTGAACTTTGAAGGGCCACGTCATTTGCATAGGTGGCATCGGTATCGGTATGATGACACGTGTCTAAATCATGCATGATTCATGTGTTGAGAGAGATTTTTGGCCTACTTTTAGTTTAGTCATTGTGCCCTTCCTCTAGGGCATCCGTTTGTACAGAATTCTAACTACATATGATAATTTGATGGTTAAAAAAAAAGGTTACTTCTGAATTCTGATATTGAATTCTCATAGTAACTTTGAGAAAGAAAAATTGTGAAAAAATTTGGACCAATTACTGAAATAGTAGCAAATATATTACTGGTTTTAGCCAAACTGCCAAGAGAAAAAAGGTGAATATGGAAGAATAATTAAGTTTATCATGTGAAAGTCTGTACTGTCACCATGAATATTCCACCATCTGTCCTTTACTATTGATGTGGGAGTTGGGAATTTCTTTTAAGCCAGTAGGACATCTGTCTGTTTTTTATAAACCAAAGTAAACGTATAGCTGTGAAGGCAAATAGTTTAGGCACTTTTTGTTGAATCTTGATCCATGAAAATCTCCCTTCACACTACATCTGCTTATCGGGGTTCATACTAATGGTAGGCCTGGAATGAAATCTTCTATCCAGAAAATGTTAAATTAGGTTAAATGAAATAAATTTTTGCTGAAACAACGTTTAGTTTCTGTAAAAGTTTAAAGAAATAAAACCCCAAAACTGAAAAGTTCAAGACAAGTTGCAATAAGAAGCTTATAGTTACATTCTATATATGAATGAAACAAAAGGTAATTTCAATCTCCCAATGCTGTTTAAAGAACTCAAGTTTTCATTTTAGTTAAGTTCCAGGTCAAACAAGCTTATCAGCAATTCCATCAAGCTTGGAATCTTCAATTCCTGGAATTGGTTTCAGTTTCCTTTTCCTTTGGCTTATTATCATCAAGGTATTGCTGGTAGAGATAAGAAGCAAAACCCCAAATAGTCAACAACATAGCCACTACCTTGATGCCATCCATTTTTTCATGATAAACCAGCACAGCAACCACAGGAACAAATGGCAAAGACAGCGTACTAACAACATAGGAGAAGAGAGAAGAGGCCAAAAGGATTAGTCCCACAACTCCTACTGTACAAATCTATCAAGCTAAAGCTGCACCAACCAAACTCAGGACATAAAGCACCCTCCCCTTGTTAAATGTCTCCGTCTCAGAATTTAACTTCTTCCATTCTGAACTTGAAAACAATCCGACCATGCAAACAAAAGCGGAAACCAAAGAAGTGTAAATTTGCATCTCAAACACAACTGCAAATGTTTCCTTCTTCAGTATTTTTTCGAACGAAAATTGTGTAAGAGAAAGAAATAAAAGCATAGGCTGCTGAAGCACTAACTATGCATAAGAAACCAATGACATGTTCTTTCTTTCCTCCGGAATCGTTCTCATCCTTACATTCGGAGGAATTAGGATGAATTGCAACCAATGAAGCTGATATGGTAAGAAGGATTACCGATTTAAGTATTAGGTTAGTTAGCTTTTCGGAATTGATAACGAAGGAAAACATCACGTTAAATACCAACTGGCTTGCACAAATGAGAGAATATGTTGAAATAGGAAGAAACCAAAGGCCTAATGAATATAAGAAGTTGTCTATAGCTAGTAGACAACCCAGGCAGAAGTAATCCAAAACAAGAGTGACAAGTGAAGGCTGGCTTGTATTGTCACAGGTACTAGGGAACATTTTTGGGGAAGGGAACAATTGAAGTGGGAGGAAGAGGATTGGAAATCCAGCTGTTTGCACAGGTGCTCTCATCCATTTACTGTGCCACCATGTTTGAAATAGAATTTGCCTAAAAGAACAGCAAAAGATTGACCGAGCAAGAGAAATGCAATGTTTAGTGCCACTAGAACCCACCATTTCCAGAGCTTATCGGGTCTGAACATTGAAGGTTGATCGGTGGCAGCAGATGCATCCTCTGGAAGAAGTGTTTGAAGTTCTGCAATGACATGGTACATTATACATCATACATTGTGTAACCATAAGAGATGATTGCTGAATTGGTTTAAGACTAAAATAAGGTTGCTGCAGCTGCTGGGATAATCTCTAGTGCTCGGTATGCCTACCTTTATTAACACGTTAAAAACAAAATTGGACATACATATTTCATTGCTCCAAGAGTGAAAAACTCTAGGTCTTAGCATTATTCTTATATAATTTCAATTTCATCTCACATAATCTTTCAACAAAGGAAAAGAAGAAAACTTTGTTTAATCTATAAACTGGGATTTCCCTCTATTAAACATTTTTATTCTAATGAGAAAAAGAGCCTCTTATTTTCCTATAGGTGATAGTCGGAATAGATACTAGCTTGAACAAATGTGCTTACGTGCAAATGCATCTAAAGAGCCAGAGAGAAGCGACAGAGCATAAACCTGATTTGCTGCCTTGCTCTTGAGCTTCAATTGTATCCATCATCTACTCCAAAATGATCCAAACACAACAGTAATTAAAGTCTTTTGATATACGCAGCCAGGTGCTTCCTTGGGTCAAACATTTGGAGCTGTTTGCCTGTTACATTTTCTTGTTTTCTTTTGTTCTTAATGTTCTTTGTTTCTTTCGTCCTTAACGAATGATCCATGCAATCAACAGTTCTGGACTGTTGTGATCTACGGATTCTGGTGGCGGCAGGAGTTGGTTTCTATTGGATTGTTGTTGTTAGATTAGATCCTTTAAACAATTTGTTTGGAGTGTCTACCATGCCTAAATTGCCTTATCCACCATGAATTATCTTTCATCTATGACAGTTTTTCTTAGCATTGGGGCTAGACAATATCTCTTTTTTGGTGCCTAGAACTATAATAAACTTTTATTTGGTTTTCTTTAAAGAATTCACGGTTTAAATAAAAAAAAATTATTTTACTAATAATTCATGAACATATTCAATTTTTATTTATATGTATTTATTTATTAAATTTAATAAACGATCACAAGCAATATTTAAAGATTTATTAATTAAATGAATAAATTATGAATATAATAAAATCATTTTATGTTCCATTTATGTAAACAAAAAAAAATTCAACGAATAATTCGTGAACAAATTTAATTTTTATTCGTTTTTAATCATATATTAATTGTAACAAATAATTACAAATATTTTAAAATTTATTAATAAATAAATAAATTACGAATATAATAAAATTCGTTCGAATCCTACTCAATTACACCTCTAAAAAATTTTGGTAATTGCTAGGTTGGTCTTTGAACTCTGCACAAACCGTGCTAGAAACATTGAATCAATATTTATATATGGCATCAAATGCCTATCCAGTGGTTCAGGAATCAACAGGTAATAAATTTGATAGAGAAACATGCTCCAGCCCAACTTAAAAATGAAACCTGAAACTGAAACCATGAAATACTAAAATCGAAATTTTTTTTGAACTCCACGAGAGTCAAATAGGATAAACAACCGGGAAAAAAGAGAGCATAATTCTTCACAATCTGCAATGATTTCAAAAGATTCATGTATTTGCATAGTTTTGTGTAGCTTCCATAGTTTTGTTTTAGTAATCAGGATCTTGCCTTATTTATTTGTTTTATGGTTTATCAAACCAACTATCACAACATCCTCGAATTAATATAATAGAATGAACCCTTGAAAATTTCCAAAGTTATTTTTATTTTACGAAGATCACAACTCAAGGATAGGAAAAAGAGTTAATGTGCTGAGATTTAAATTCAAATATGTTAGATGTCACTTTTTAAGATGATTGTACGAATAAATTGAGTTAAGTTTAAAATTTAAATTCAATTCAAAATAAAATTGAGTACTAAAATTTCAGACATCAAATCCATGCAAGCTAATAGACTTGAAGAATTGCTTTTAGAATAAAGTATAAATAGTAAATTTGGTATTATATGAAAGTTTGATGCCTTGAAAATTTCCAAAGTTATTTTTATTTTACGAAGATCACATCAGACATCAAGTCCATGCAAGCTAATAGACTTGAAGAATTGCTTTTAGAATTAAGTATAAATAGTAAATTTGGTATTATATGAAAGTTTGATGAAGTATAAAAATGATAAATCAAACAAATTTATATGGGGCTGTTATAGTATTCTGTGTTCTGATCTTTTTGAGGCAATTGCTCCAACATTCGTTCATGAAACATGGATCCAATCGGATTGACACTAAACCTTGACAACGAAGCAAGCATCAATGCCAAGCTGCCTCTTGACTGAAACCACTGTCACATTTTGATCTCTCAGTACATCTATCATTGTCTCAACCTTCATAATTAAGCAATTCAGTCCATCACAACCGGTTGCCAACACCTACAAGCAAAAAAGGAATCAAAAAGCGGTTTTTGTAAAAACTGAAATTACAAGCTGTTTCATGAAGTTGGCTTTTCACTTCCAACTTTTTGGAAATGGAATCCACTATGTGAAAAAGGTTAGAACATACATGGAATTTCCCATTTTCATGGATGTATAGAAAATACCAAGAAAAAACAGAACTTGTGCTATTGCGAAAAGGACAAAAATGACACTGCCACTAGGAAAATAGTTGATCTTCTTTAGTTGAGATATCCAGGGCAAAACAAGTCATCCCCCAAATATGTTATTTGATATCTATTGACAATTGAAACGATGCAAGAGAGAGGTCAAGAATATGGGAGTTTGTTCACTCTCGTGGACAAGGCCATATCATCAGGTTGACATTTTAGTTGAAAAAAAAGAAAATAACATAGTAATTCCCATCCAATCATAATGCTTATATGGAACTGGGAAAGTTGGCACCAGTACAGGACAAGCATTGGTGGAATATCTGGGGCACTAACTACTGTTGTAAGACTCCATCCCAATGTTAGGCCTAATCAATGATGACATAATACCTTCTGTAGAGCTGAAGTACATTACTTTATAACATAAAATGGAAAAATAACTGCAAAAAATCTAGTTGTTCACACCTGAAGAAGTTTTAATGATGAACACAGTCAAGGGAAAGAGTAGTTACATTGCTATCAGCAAGTACAACCTACTCATCCTGAAAATGTCTGGAAGCTGAGATCGTAATATCTGCTTCCATTAGGATTTGCTTGAAAGTTTAATCATAATTCAAAATGGGGCATTCAACATTTAGAATTTGAGACTTCCTCATGAAAGTTTCAGGTTCAAATCCTGGAATGAGAAGAAAAAAGAAAGAAAACAATCAAAATAGCACAGTTCAAGCTCAAACATACCGATGATAGAAACTAACAGAAAGAGAATAATAGACACAAGAAAAAGTCTATATATGAACAACTTTCGCTAAAATACTATATGGCATCATCTTATAATGACACAATTCAGAGGACAAAAGGAAATCACCCTCTGAGGACTATTAAGTTTTTTTCAAAGTTCAAATAGTAACTGCTGAATGCAAAATATATTGGAAGAAATTGAATCACCTTCCTAGAAACTACTTCATGGAACAACTGCTTGATTAAGGTTTTTCCGTTCTAAGTTCATTATTTGTTTGATAAGTTTGTAAATTGACAAATTCACCAAAACAAATATATTTTCACCATAAAATTTCCCCAACAAAGTGATGTTGATACTAACATGATCATACTGTAATTAGTACCTTGAGTAAGCCATGGGCTGCAAGACAAGCTGAAGACGCAAATATTTCTCCATGTTTGGGTCTACCTGCTTCTTGCGCAATTTCACCAGCTTGTCTGGGGAAGCAAATGCGTGGCCAAATCCACCATGAAACTGCGAAATACACAGTTAAAAAGGAGGGTAAAGAAAACAACTAACAAACATGATAAGCTCCCAACCTTCAGACAGAGGCAACATTATAATTATCACGTCAAATGAAAAATTTTAAATATCTAGCTATTGTATTTCACTGCCTGGCGGTAAGATATTAAAGTCCTGTTTTCTGCCTGGTACAATATTATTTTTGAAGGTTTACGAAAATAAATACTCCATTTGATTTTATATTCTACTTTCTTTCCCTTTTAATTCCTTTTCCCCTGTTTCTGTGTAAAACCAGCTTTCAGAAAATGTTCTAAGTCTCCTGACGGCAAACACTAAAACAGAATATAAATACTAAATTTCCAAATCTAATTCCCTTCACTAGCATGCTAGAATTACTACCCTCTTTATCTACAACCTCTATAATTGGTTTTAACTGTACAATGAAAAGTCACAATTTTGAACTAAAACCCCAATGCAGGAACATATAATCTTTATGTTACAAACTTAAACTCGAAACAATTATACAAAAGATATTCAGTTTAGTGGGATTGATTCAATTGTCATTATTTCATTGTTGCCTAACGACATCTCACATTGAATTGTATTGATTATTTGGTCATCAAATTGCCTCTGGAGGTTAGAATTCATTCTTTCTTCTTCAGATTCTTGTTTCAGGTTTCTGGATGTAGAACAAAATGACACTTTGTTATCATACAACACTTAATCAACTATTCAAAAGTTTAAAAAAAGAAAAAAATTTCCAACTTGAATACCTAGTGTTGAAACCAGAATGGGATGTGGTGTGTATATATATATATATATATTCAACTGATTTTTTCCAAGTTTCCTTTTCGAGATCAAATGGAAGACAGGCTATCTTCAACCGCTCCCTCTTATCTGTTTTTTACAAGTTTCATTTTCCGAAAGGAATGCCAAATTAAGGGAATTGCAGATTGGCAAATCCCTGAGAACAAGGTATAAAAAATAAGCAACATTAGACATCTCTGACGGTTGAAATTAAAAATACAGTCAATGTAAGTTTAAAAGATGTTAGTATATCCACCTTCACATGAACATTGGCTTAAACATTTTAATATTGAAGACTCAAAGTAATAATGGAAATCTAATAGAAAATTAAAGTTTATGAAATAATTTAATGGAGCATCTTACCCACAGACAATGCAATCTTATATGCTTTCCTCTCTTTTGTTTTCTTTTTTTGAGTAATTCAACGAAGCAACTTACCTACAAAGAAGATGGAATGGAGACTGTAAAATTGTCAACATATAGACCAGATGAGAATGGAGTGAAATTAAAAGAAATAAGGTAAAGGATGTATTCCAATAGTTTGGCATGATTTGAAATTGTATAATTACATCAAATTCATCATAATAGAAATGAAGAAAATAAATAGTATTTTTTATTTGAATATGAAATCATTATAAACTCTGGCAAAGCGCACAGTTAATATCTAGATGAAAGTTGCAGAGAATTAACTAACCGCTCCATTCATCAACCTCTGCAGCACTTTCATAGGTCTGAAAAACAGAGTTCGGTCCAACGTTTTCCATGAAATGACCGTTCAAAACGAGCATGTGTCTACTAATCAACCATTTAACTTTACAGAACGATTCTTCCATTTTGGATGAAAAAGTGATGAGAAGGCTAGTCTCTTACCAATTTACCTTTTAAAAAGCTTGTGAATTGCCTGTATATGATCAATAAAAGGAATAATAGTATTATTTTGTTGATAAAGAAAATACTAAAAATGAGAAGCTTTTAAATTGCTCTACATTTCAAATGGTTTCATACCTGTGATTTTCACGGTTTAGCTTTCAATTTAACTCCTTTAGGCATCAAATTCCTCATCATGAAATTCAACACGAGGTATGTGGGCTATCTTGGACCACTCTCGCCCTTTGTCCCTTTGACACTCTTTCATTAGCAATGGACAATAACCAATGTGTAAGTCCAAAAGCGAGAGAAGCATGTCTTTTTCAGGAAGAGATGTGACCTTAGGGCAGTTGAAGATGCACAAATAATCAAGAGAGGTGAGGTTTTGAAAGCCCTTGGAGGATAGGCATTTCAGATTTTTGAAATTTTCAATGGTCAAATCGGTGAGAGAGGTAGGCAGCATCATTCCCATCTCCTCTGGTGGAAATGACACCAGATCGGGACATCCTATACCAGTTACCTGAAGTTGTACAAGAGAAGTGAATCTATGCAATCCCCATTCAAGTAGAGACTCATAATTCCTTGGTACTGAGATTATAAGTGCTGTTAGGTTGGTAGAGATACCCTTTTCTGGAATGAATATCTGATCTCCTGAGTCATTCTGAACCTCCAGTTCCTGAAGAGAGGTAAGGTTGAGCATGCAATTGGGCAGGGCTCGCAAATTTTCACAATTATAGATCAAAAGCTCTGTCAGGTTGGCGGTAGGCAAAAACCCTGTTAAGGAAACTAGATTTTGACATCCACGTATTTCAATCTTTTGAAGATGGTTGAGCTTGTCTAATCCTTGCGGCAAAGATTTAATACCACACCATCCAATATAAATAGATTCAAGACCACAGTTTTCTTCAATTGCTTGTGCAACAGATTCCAGCTCTGGGCAGCTAAAAAGCTTAAGTTGTTTCAGCCCTGTGGGTAACTTGCCGCTTGCTGATAAGGAAGCTAGCTTTGAGCAACCCCGAATATTGAGATGTTGAAGCCTAACAGGTAATGATAAAGACATTAGAGATGGACACTCACTAATTTCCAAATGCTCAAGAATGCATGTGTCGGTCATGCTGATATTTTCTCCTTCATCCACCAAACATCTCAAATTCATGCAATCTCTAATTGTTAACATTTTTAAAGCAGGAGGCAAGTTGCTCTTTGCAAAAGAAACTATGTTCGGGCACTTTTCAATTCGCATCTCTGAAAGAAATGTGAGGAAATGCTTCCTTATTCTCAAAGATTCGATATTGATGCCACAAATCCACACTCTCAAGGGTCCATCATTGCACAGATTTCCAACCTGCAACAGCTCATCATCTTCTGACTCCTCTACTTCATCTGGTTCTAAAAAGACAAGTTGTGGAGAATTAAAAATTTCCAAATTGCGGAGAGATCTGGATAATCCCATCTCCTTCACCAATGAAAATGTCAATCCCTTGCAACTATAAATCTTACAAGATTCCAATGTTGTTGATGTTGACACCAGCCTCTCAATTGGAGTAGAAAACTTCTGAATCTTTGAAAGATATAAGTTTTTGATTAAGAGGAAGTCTGCATTATCTCTGAGCACCAACTCTGCACACTCATTTATTTGTAATTCATTCAGCAACGGAAGGCCTGAAAGTGAAACCACCAATTGTGTACACCCATGAATTCGAAGCTTCTTTAAGGAATGAAGATGGTTAGGCAACGTTCCCAGCAATTGAGGGCAGTTTACGATAAAAAGCTCAACAAGGCTGGGGAATTTCAAAACTTGCTCATCAACTAACCATTCTTTCCATTTTGGCATATCCTTAAAGCACAATCTCTGTAATGAAGCAAATGCATTTGATTGATTCTCTCCATAGAACTCAATGCCAACCTTGTTTAACTCGTCCATGCCCCCAATAAAGAGAATTTTCAGCAATGGTAGTTTTCCAATTGATGGTAGTGCTATGCAATTTTTACAATTGTTGAGGGTCAAAGACGACAAATTTTGTAATGAAGAATTCATCCAAATTGGAAATTTTGTACCACCATAATTCTCAATGAGGAGCTCTGTCAGCATTCTGTGAGGTTCAAGCACGTTCAACACCTCTTCTTCAACTTCTTTATTTCTATTATCAACAAATTCTGTACTCCACTTCAGTTTCAATGTATCAAGGCCTGACTTATCAATTAACTTAGCCTCCCACGCATCTTGAGCAGAAACAATGTTCTCCAACCCTGAGATAGAAAGCTTATCCTTGAGATTTAACAAATTCCCCAGCTCTTGTATTTGATGTCCATCACCTTTTCCCAGAACAAAATTTGATAGTCTTCCAAGATTGGTTAATTTACCAATTCCAAATGGCATTCCTTTCATTGAAATTGCACCTGTCATTTCAAGAACATACAAGTTGACTAGAGTAGGTAAATTTGAGGGTAGCTTTTCAAGCTTGTCACACTCATATAATAGCAAGGTTTCTAAATTATAAAGGGTGCATACTGAATCAGGCAGACTTTTAATTGCAGTGTGAGAGAAATCTAGGTAGCGCAAGTGTCTTAATTTCTGGAAAATGTTTGGTAACTCAATGATGTGATAATCTTTCAAAGAGAGCACCCTTAAGCATGTAAGTTTTGGCAACAAATCAAAGAGAACATTGTTAGCTATATAAGAACAACGTCTAAAAATGCTCCACTTTAAGACTGGTGAGAATGATAGGAACGTTCGTAAATGCTTGGTTTGATCAAAGGCTTCAAACTTTTTCATTCCATCGAGCATGCTGCGAACATAAGATGAATGTCGAGTACGATTTGAAATTTCAGTTCTTTATTATCCTCCAATTTGCAGCATATGCCTCCAGCAACCATTTGAGCTAAATCATTGACAAGGTCATGCATTACGAATCGAGATCTACATCTATCAGAAGTTAGAAAAAATGACCTTGATACAAGATCTCGAAAATATTGGCTACCTAGATCTTCAGTTTGAGTTTTAGGCCCTGCTCCTTGTAGAAAACCTTCTGATTTCCATAACAAGATAACCTCCTCCTCCCCAAATTCATAATCCTTAGGAAGTATAGAGCAATATGCAAAGCACCGCTTCAAATACGGAGGAAGATGATGATAGCTCAATCGTAGAGCTGGAATTACCCCACATTTCTCTTCTGGTATGTCCCATATCTCGCTCTTTGATATTGCTTTCCATACCTCAGGGTCCAGACTAGTGCGTAGTAAGCCACCAATGGCTTTAGCTGCCAAAGGTAAGCCATCACACTTTTTCACTATATTTTCCCCAACTTCTTTTAACTCTGGATGTCCACTAAAATCACTTGCTCTCAATGCATGTTGAGTAAATATAGATAAACTATCTGCCTCTGATAACTGTTGTAGGGGGCTAGTTTTAACAGTGCCCAAAATGGAAGAAACATTCAGGCTTCGAGTTGTCACGAGAATTTTGGTTCCAACTCCAAAAGGAGATAGTAGGATGGTCAAATCATCATAATTCTCGTTCCATATATCATCCAAGACGAGCAAAGTTTTTTTCCCAGACAATTTCTCCTTCAACTTCACTTGAAGCAAATTTAAATCATTAGTATCAGTACAACACTTAGTACTAATTGACTGTAGAATTGTATTTGTTATGGCAACGGCATCAAAATCTTCAGAAACGCATACCCATGCCTGGTGATCGAAACAACTTTTCACACCATTATCATTGTAGACAAGCTGTGCAAGAGTTGTCTTGCCAATTCCTCCCATGCCAACGATGGGAATCACAGAAACGGCATTATCACCACCATCATTGCTCAAAAGCAATTCAATTATTGCTGCCTTTTCTTTTTGCCTACCGTATACATGAGTTTCATCCACCAAAGAAGTAGGTTGAAGCCTTTGTTTCATTCTATTGGATCTTGCCCCATCATTAATATCTCTCAATTCAAATTGGGTTTTCTTGGCCGCTATGTCGTTCACTCTAACACTGATCTCTTTTATCTTAGACATCATCTTATTGTTAAACATGAAAGTTGTTGGAGAAAAACGGCTAGGAATGATCTTTTGTACCTTACTTTCCTCCTTGGATTTCAGCTTCCGCCCCAAAGCTTGAGTGGAAAACTCGTCCAAAATGTCATCTACATCGTAAGCCAGGTCTTGAAGATCAGCCAACCAGTTCTTCACATATTGATCCTTCATCTGTTTCTCCTCTGCATCATCAAGCACTGCACGGATGTCCCGCAATATGTTTTCCCACTTCTTGAGCTCCTTGCGGACTTGCTTTTCAGTAACAAAGTTGAGGAACTCGGAAGAGGATAACTTACGAAATAACCCATCAACGAAAGCTTTGAGAGCAGCCTCCCCAATAACAGACATGGTTGTTTTTCTTAGGAAAGAAAGAGAGAAATCGAAAATGGAGATTGAACTATGAGGATGTATTTTGTTATGTGAAAGTAAAGTTGTTAGACCTGTGAATCAGTTTGGTATTGACTTTGGAGTTCGAAGTTTGGAGTCGTTGAATTGTCATAGATAGGCCCATGAAGTCGTGGGAGACCAATGGTACTCATGGGCAAAGAGAAGGAAAAAACGTTAGAATGACAATGAACCACCGAAAATAAGATCAATTTAATGCTCAATAAACAAATCGAACTGCGGTTGGTTGCCGAGCATTGAAAAAAGAAAAGTGTGATAACTAGCTAGGATTGGCCAGGTGGATAAGGACTGGGATGCTTTCACTCAAACGTATAGATTGATCATTTGTGTATAAACTTCTGTTTATTTTATATTTAATCTACAAAAAATAAATATTATTTTATCATTAAATATATTTTTATTTTTATTAAATTTATACATAAATTTAATAAAAATTTAAATTCATGTCATTTTATGTTATTTTCTATATTTATATATATTATTATATTATGTTTAAAATTTTTAAATTTCTCTGCAGAAATGAGTTTTTGGATCACGCATACTTTTCTTCTTATGTACAATGAAATTTCATTTTTTTTGAGCGGCTAAAGCACCCACGGTTTTGTTCTCCGAGATATCAAGAATTACTAGTAGCATACTGGTAAATTTTGAGTACTCCCGCAAACTCAATCACAAATCATCATTAGAGAATACATTGGTAACTAAAGAACCTGTATCACTGGTTAAAGGATAAACAGCATTCATGCATAAAAAATGGTCAGATCAAACAGGTATGTCAGGCTCAATGATCATAGTTCTACGATAAAGGATGAAATCAAAGAAAACTAGTGGCGAGGCTTCATTGCTCAGCTGTTCAAAAACTTGGTTATTGTTCGACAAATCATTGCACATAAGTGCAAGGTCAGTTCACCTTCCTATATTTCTTATTGTAGCATGTTCAATGCAGTAATGATAAACGCCGTACAAGTTCTCCTGGTGTGTAAAAGCTCCTCTACATGATCACCTCTAGAATCTAGAGTTTTGTCTGGTGCAAACTGCAGACTCCATGGAATTTCCGGGGCTACTCCTGGTAATGAAGTTGCCATCAACCACAATTCTTGGAACTGTGATCTGACAGCTTGGTGCACAATGCAGGAATTCTCTGGCTCTTTTGGCCTGAACCAAAAGCAAAGCCAATGATTATTCAACTGACAAAGGAAAATGCAGAAATTCCTGAAGACTGGAATAAAAATTACCTTGAGTTCATGCTTAGAGGATAAAATCAAAATAATCACCAGAAAATTAGCAACTGCAAGTTTCTTCATCATTATTAAAGCAACATGATTCAAATCCATATAGAAGAACAAAGTCTATGCTTTCAAGTCTGAGAACCTATGCTAAGGAATCTAACCAAAGGCATGAAATTAAGAAATTTATATCCACATTCCACAATGACTGAAAGTTTGGATATCCATACAATTAAAATGTTATACAATGATCTATGCAGAAATGAGAGAATAGAAAGGACATGATGACCTGACCATCTTGTTTGGCAAGCAATGTTTGATTTGTTACTAACTGGAGCTATAGCTGCGTCAACAGCTTCATGATTCCCGTGCAGTCTACAACGATCTTATAAGCTGCCTTTCTCCAACTAAATAATATTATTGTTGCTCATACATCGCCAACTCTCGACGAATACTGGAAAATTTTTAACTGAGATGACTTTTGATTATTAGCTGATATAAACTGAATTACCATTGCTTGGGATTTAGATCCGTGATTATATATTATTCCTCCCAAACTATTAACTAGACACAAATTAGAGGCACACAAAAAGAACAGAGCTGCTAAATGGAACATAATTATAAGAGTGACTTTTAAATCATCAGAACCATCAAGTTCGAGAAGTGTCAATGCCTGCTCACCATTGCATTTTCCTTCTAGTGCAATAACAATGCATTAAACCACTGCTGCTGCCACGGTTGCACCATTGGTGTCTTAGTTATCTCCTACAATTTTTATTGATAACAAAGATCTAGCTCCACAACAAACAATTTTTATTGCCCCCCAAATCCTCCTGGTATTTATCTCCTACAATGTTTGATCGTAGCCAAGAAACACCACTTCTTTAGCTTCCAAGTATTGGAATTGCCTGCAAAGTCTCAATGAAAAGAATCATAACTAATACTACAATTATTTTATTGTTTAAATTGCCACAATACATAAGTTTAGAATGATTTTGTAACGCCTCTAACCTCACATTAGGAGTATGTGTGGATAAGGAATGATATATATATATGTAGAGACTTAATCCCAAACTTGTGAGACGTTTTTTGTGTGACAAAACCGTGAGATCTTCGGGTCAAAGCGGACAATACCTCGTAGGTTGGGTGCGGGTCTCTACAAATGGTATCAGAGCGGTCACCAGTCCGCAGTCGTGGGAGTCACTAAGTGTTACACGGTGGAACCGTGGGAGTCATTAAGTGCTACACGATGATCTGGTGTGATCTTGGTCCTGTGGATGGACTCGGCTTGACAAGGATGTCAAGCATTAAAGGTGGAGAGATTGTAACACCTCCAATCCCACATCAGGAGGATATGTGGATAAAGAATGATATATATATATATGTAGAGACTTAATCACAAACTTATGAGACATTTTTTGTGAGATAAAATCGTGAGACCTTCGGGTCAAAACGGACAATTCCTCAGGTTGGGTGCGGTCTCTACAGATTTATACCTTGAGCATGGGTAAATCAAGGGTGGATTGTCCAACTGGCCTTTGGAATGATGCTTTGATGGTCAACTAGAACTTCAGGTATGTGGGATATCTTCGACCACTCTGGTCCTTGATTCCATGTGCACTGGTATGTTAGCAATGGAGAATTCCAAATATATAATTTCCAAGGGAAAGAAGAACATCTTTTTCAGGAAGAGATGTGAGGTTATTGCAATCTAATATCCACAATTCTTGACGAGAGGTGAGGTTTTGAAAGCCCTTGGTGGATAAGTTTCTTAGATTTTCAAATTTCTTTATGGTAATATTAGTGAGTCAGGGAGGCAGCATACCTCCCTCCTGTAGTGGAAATGTCACCACATCCGGACATTCTTCACCATTAATGCAGAGATATTTAAGAGAGGTGAGTTTATGCAATCCCCATTTAAGTAGTGAGCTACAAAGTTTAGGTACTGAGATTGAAATTGATGTCAGGTTGGTAGGAAAACCCTCTTCTGCAAAGGACATGTGAGGTGAGCAACTAAAGAGCATCGATTCCTTTAGAGCAGTGAGGTTCTGCATGCTGGGCAGGGCTTCTAAAATTTGACACTCATTAATCTGAAGCACCGTGAGGTTGTTGGTCGGCAACCCACTTTCTGTCAAGGAAACCAGACTATCACACCGTGATATTTCAATCTTCTGAAGATGGTTGAGCTTGTTTAATCCTCGCGGTAAAGACATAATATTCCTACACCCCCAAATACAAAGATGTTCAAGACAAGAGTTTTCATGGATTCTTTGCACAATGGATTCTAGCTCTTGGCAGTCCATAATCACTAGCTGTTTAAGCTCCATGGGTAACTTGCCACTTGATGATAAGGAAGTCAGTTTTGAGCACCTTGAAATTATGAGAATTTGAAGCCTAATGGGTAATGATAGAGATACTAGTGATTGGCATGCTACAATTTCCAAGTGCTCAAGAAAACATGTGTTGCTGATGCTGGTATTTGTTCCTTGATCCACCAAACACTGCAAATTCATTTAACCTTCAATTACTAACCTCTTTAAAGCCGGGGGCAAGTTATTCTTTGAAAAAGAAACTATGCATGGGCACTCTTGAATTCGCATCTCAGTAAGAAATGTGAGGAAATGCAAATCTTGTGGTAGCCTCTTAAGCCTTTTACAGTTCTCTATTGTCAAAGACTCAATATCGCAAAGCTTCCCTAGTTGCAACTGCTCTTCTTCAACCTCATCTGGCTCTCATGACACAAGTTGTGGAAAACTCAAAATTTCCAGACCACGGAGATGCCTCAAATGCTCAAGTGATCCCAACTGCTTCCATGACAAGGTCGTCAACTCGTTATTATGATTAATCCTGAGATGTTCCAGGCTTTTTAATCCTGACACCAGCCTCTCTTTTAGGGAAAAACCTTGAAAATATTTGAAAGAGAGACTTTTCTCAACAAGGGAAAGTCTGCATCATCTTTAAGCACCAACTTTGCACATTCATCTATTTCTAAGTCATACAGTAGTGGAAGGTTTGAAACTGAAATCACCGATCGTGTACATCCACGAATTACAAGTGTCTCTAAGGAATAAAGAGAGTTAGGCAACCTTCCCAACAATTGAGGACATTTTATGATACAAAGCTCATGTAGGCAGGGAAATTTTGCGACTTGTTCATCAAAATCCCACTCCTTCCATTTTGGCATATCCTCAAAGCATAATCTCTCCAATGATGCAAATGCATTTGATTGGTTCTATCCAGAGAACTCAATGCCAACCTTATTCAATTCATGCATTCCCCTGATAGAAAGATCTTTTAGCAGTGGCAGTTTTCCAATTGGTGGCAGTAATTTGCAATTTCGACAGTTGTTGAGATCCAAAGACAACAGGTTTTGTAATGAAGGATCTGCTATCCAATTCGGAAATCTTGCACCACCATAATTCTCAATGACGAGCTGTTTAAGATCTCTGTCAGGTTCAAACATGTTCAACACCTCTTCTTCAACTGCTTTATTCCTTGTATTATTACTAAAATTAGTACTCCACTTTAGTTGTAATCCATTAAGGCCAGATTCGTCGATTAACTTAGCTTCCCATGCATCTTGAGCATTGGCAATGTTCTCCAACCCTGAAAGAGAAAGATCACCCGTGAGATGTATTAAATTCTTCATCTCTTTTATTTGATGTCCATCACCTGCTCCTAAAATGAAATTAGATAGCCTTCGAAGGTTGGTCAGTTTACCAATTCCAAAGGGCATTCCTTTCATCTTTGTACCAGTGATATCAAGATGATTCAAGTTGGATAGGAGTTCTATTTCTGAGGGTAACTTTTCTAACCAACACTTCCTCAATGGTAAGGTTTCTAAATTGTAAAGGGCGCATATTGAATCGGGTAGACTTTTGATTGCAGTATAAGAGAAATCTAGGTAGCGTAAATGCACCAAATTTTCGAAAAAGTTTGGTAACACAGTGATGTAATACCCTTTCAAAGAAAGAACCCTTAAGCATCGAAGTTTGGGCAATAAATCAACGAGGACAGTGTTGGTTAGAAGGCAAACCCCATCATTTGGCAGCATAAATGGTAGAAAGGTTCGTAAACGTTTCATGTGACCAAAGGCTTCAAACTTTTTCGCTCCATCATACAAGCTGCGAACATAAGATGAATGTCTAGTGCCCTCTGAATTTTTCAGTTGTTTGTTACCCTCCAGTTTGAAGCATATTTCTCCTGCAACCACTTGAGCTAGATCATTGATCAGGTCATGCATTATAAACCGAGATTTATCCCTACTAGAAGTTTGGAAAATGGACCTTGATACTAGATCTCGAAAGTATTGGCTACCTAGACCTTCGGTTTGAGTTTTCGAGTTGGCCTGTAGAAAACCTTCTGCTTTCCATAACAAGATTATCTCCTCCTCATCAAATTCATAATCTTTAGGCAGTAGAGATCAGTATGCAAAGCATCGTTTTAGATGTGGAGGAAGATGATGAAAGCTCAACAACAGAGCTGGAATTACACCACATTGCTCTTCAGGTAAATCCCATATCTCACTCTCTGACATATCTTTCCAAACTCCATAATCCACATGAGTGCCTAGTAAGCTACCAATGGCTTTAGCTGCCAAAGGTAAGCCATTGCACTTTTTCACTATGCGTTCCCCAACTTCTTCTAATTCTGGATGCCCACTAAAATTACTTGATTTTAGTGCATGTTGAGTAAACAAAGAAAGACAATCTTTCTCTGATAAATGCTGTAATGGGTAAGCATTAGCAGTGCTCACAACAGAAGAAACCTTGCAACTCCTTGTTGTCACAATAACTTTTGTTCCAACTCCGAACGGCTTTAACAGGATGGCCAAATCATCGTAATTCTCGTTCCAAACATTGTCCAAGACAAGCAAAAATCTTTTTCCGAACAACTTCTCCTTCAACATGCCTTGAAGATTGTTTAGAGAAGGAACTATACAACACTCATCAGTGATTGACTATAAAATTTTCTTTGTCACCAAAGTGGCATCAAAATCTTTAGAAACACACATCCAAAGCTTGTGGTTGAAAGACTTTTTTATTCTATCATCATAATAGGCAAGTTGAGCAAGAGTTGTCTTGCCAATCCCTCCAATCCCAAAGATGTGAATCACAGAAGCTTCATTCTGATTGACATTATTGCTCAAGAGCAATTCAAGTATTTCGGCCTTCTCTTTTCCCTACCATAAATAGGAATTTCATCCACCAAGGACAAAGATTGCGGGCTTGCTTTTATTCTCTTTGACATTGCTCCTTCATCAATCTCTCTCAATCCCAAACTACCCTTTTCGGTCGCCAAACCATTTAGTCTACCAGTGATCTCTTCTAAGTTGGAAATCATCTTCTTATTAAACAAAAAAGCTCTTGAATTAATGAAACTACTAAACCATGTATCTATGGATATCGGTAACTAAATTGCTCTGGCTTGATCATCTTCGTGCAACTTTCGATTTACAGCCTCGATAGCAAACTCATCCGAAATATCATCCACATCATAAGCCAAGCTTTGTAGCTTAGCCAACCAGTTCTGCACATTGGGATCCTTCATTTGCTTCTCCTCTGCATCAATGAGCACTTCTTGAATACTTGGCAATAACTTTTGCCACTCCTCGAGCTGCTGGATGACCTGCTTTTCGTAACAAAGTTGAGGGTCTGATCGTAATAGGCCAACTTGGCAAACAACTCAATAAAGATAGAAAGTGCAGTCTCTCCACCGGTAATGGACATGGTTGTTTCTTCAGGGAAAGAAATATGAGAAACAAAACCGTGAAGAGAAAGTCAACAATGCAAAATTGAAAGTAAACGGGAATGCTATACGTACAGCTGAATGGCAACTTATTCTTGAATTTTTTTTTATCTAAATTATGAAGTATTGAGCTGGAACTTTGAAATTCTCAAGGATCCCATGTGATTGTCACAGTTTGGAGGTCAACGTTTATGGCTAAATATAATATATTTTCTCGAATAAAAAAATTGCTTGAAGATATATCACATCTATTGTATCTTTATGCAAGCCCTATCTTCTCTGCTTACACAATGAGTCGAAATGCAACCGAGCATGACGAAGCGTCGATGACAAATTTATTAGAAATTCCTTGAATAAGAACGGTTAACGGTATATATGAAAGAGCATCAACTACCAATTCACCAGTATTGCATGCCATTAACAATCAAGTGATCAATTTGACAAGAAAAAGGCATCACAAAATCGATTTCTCTTCACCAATTTGGCATCTGTATGTAAATGAACCAGTCGTTCATCAGAAAATTGCCGCATTTACAGTATGGACACGACCCTTACTTGGCTTCTGATATTACATATATAGTTTCATAAGTACATCAAAGAGGAAAACAGAGAGACTGAAGCAACCTAAGAGGGAAAGAACTAGCAGCATGGCAGTGACAGCAAAACCTACTAATGGTCACGACAAACCAAAAGCAGAAATGCAATGCTTCATCCGAACAATGGTTACTGGTGTCTTATTATCCTGCAATTTTACATTTCAAAACTAAAAATTAATATGAGACATCTAATTCATACAGAAGGAAATTGCAGTGAGGTGTTCTTACCTTCCTAACCGAGAGAGCTCAGGTTCTGCCAATAGCATATCTTGCAATGGTTTTACTTTGACATTCATTTCCCTTGCTCCAGAGCTACAAGCAAATGTGGAAACAAATCTCTCAGTCCATTTGTAGAAAGGATATGAGACAAATTATCCATAAACTGGCATATCTGAGGACAATAATAATGAACATCTTTAAATAGTGTAACTACACCAATGGTACCGCCAGTATCAACAAATGTTCAATTTGGTATCTTAACTTAGAAAAAAAAGAATGTGCAGTGTGGTACGTGAAGTTTAATCTCCTCAAAAAAACACATTTCACCAACATTAGCAACATTTGCGACAAAAGGTGGCAAACTAATTTCCAACTAAACCAAGTTATAACATTTCATATCAGGACAAAAGTGATCCACCCATTGATTTACTTCTTGTAATTAGATTTTAACCCTTTTTCTCTTTTTTCTTTATTTATTTATTTTTTGTGTTTTCACATTTTCTTTCTCCAATATTCAATCACATTCAAATTGCAAGAAGAAAATTTGCCAAATCATATATTATGACATGATCTAAAAGAAGAGACAAACGTATGGTTAGGTTAGATTAATTTTAAATTCTGTATATCTAGAGAGAGAATGTTATGGTTAAAACCAAAAAATGCGAACAAGTTGAGAGCAAAAAAAATCATCTTCCCAGCCATTGCTATTTCTGCTTCCTAGAAAACCATTCTGTCACCGGCATTAAGCTTTCTAGCCCCATCATTTTCCAACTCCAAACCATATATGCTATTTGCAGCTCAAAATCCTCTCAAAAGTCCACTTCTGCTGGTCTTTTCCTCTATTCTCGGATAAACATGATGAAGAAAGCTATAAGGCTTTGGTGAAGAAAGCTCATCCAGAAGCTAAGCATGCGCATTCAAGTCGAGCATATTATGATTATTCCTAATTCTGTGGTTCTTTTCCTCTACTCAGACAAACTCTATCATGTATAGTGTTGCAAAGAAATTATTAAGGATTTAGATATAAATAATAAATAATCCACCTAAAAGTCATGACAATCAGGCTTTCTCCTTTCCCCATTTAAAAAATAATTTAGTGGTTACAACTCTAACAAATGTAAACAAAAAGAGAATATTCTTAGTGAAAGTTCAAGTAAGACCACAATGAAATTTAATAAAGCAAGAAAGACACACCTGTTTACATTATCAAGGGAAAGCAACCTGTGGTGAAGAGTGTAATCGCTGCTAACATATGTCACAACTAAGCTACCAGCATCTGGGTGGGGCCAACTCCTTGAAGTAGGAAACCTAAGTATAAATGTTCCAGGCTCTTGCAGGCCCCTTGGACCTTGAAGTGAGAGTTCTGCTTCTTCCTTCGTTATAAATCCTTCTATCCACTTTGGTGATGTAGAATTCCACATTTCATTTATCCAGTCACTAGATAATGTAAAAGCTACAGGGTATAACCAACACCACAACTTCTCAAAGTTTTCTTGGGCCATGTGATCTTGGCATCCGGCAATTTTTCTCAGAAGCTCAAAGTCCTGAAACAATTGTTAGCTCAATAAGTTTTAGTCCAACTATGACATCTTCACAGCGATTTTCATAACAAAGAAAATCTTACTATTTATTCATACAAAACATATGGGATCCATCTATGATGAGGAAGCAAATTTCCACATGAAACATGACTAGGGACAACAGTAGGTAGAGTACCCACTAATTTTGAATTACCTAAACCTGAATTTGAATAAGAATAGTGGCATCCATCCTGTTTTGCCCTGATACTCAACCCTTACCAGAATGATGTTCAATATTTCTGAACACTTCAACCTGCCTATTTTATCATATTACTACTAAAACTATTAGCAGTAAGGTTGCTACCAGAATCCTATGTAATTGGCTCAGATCAGGTCAGGAACCCACAAAACAACACCCATTCCCATAATGCCAGCCCAACATCACCAAGATCAACTAGAATGATCTTCAAAGTCGAAACTTGCTATCCTGGATGCTAATATCCTTGTCCTCCGACTAAAATTAGTCTAAACTCTAAAGCAACTATGTGCAACTACGACTAGGGTTGCCTTGAGAGAATGCTATCACTTAAGCCTTATTAAGCACTACGGCAACTTTCTTTCTTTTGGGATGAAAAGCACTACGACAACTTGGTTATAAGCTATAGTAACATCCCTCAAGCAAAGAGCTTAAACTATTTCTCACTTTATCAGATTCTATTAGGTACAGAAATGAAGAGAAAAACCTAATATTGGGAAGGAATGTTTAATAAATGTGAATCAATAGATTATGGATACCAACCCCCTTCCTGTTACTTCCCTCCAATAGCAACATTAAGCACAGAGTGCAAGACAACCTATCACAAGAGGTGATTATATATTTGTACCCAAAAACTGCAACTATTTCAAAGAAATAGAAACAAGAATTTCATCCACCCCGGAAAAGTTTACTTATTTAATCATTGGACTATTACTGAGTAAAAGAGCCAATAACTAAGAACAGATCAACCATTAGAAATAGCAAATGCCTAAGCCCCCAATAAAGCTAAAAAAATAACAAAAGAGAAAGATAGACTTACATAATGTGGACCTAAAATAGTTATTGATAGATAGATACCTGTTGGGTAAGAGATCTAGTAGTGCAACAAGCAATCTTCATGAATTGCTCTTCAATCTTGAAAACTGCACTCTCCCATTGAACTTGGAGGTTGTTTTGTGATATCAAATTCCAGGCTTTTGTTCCATCATCTATCAATCTCTTTGACATTTTTATTTGATGCCTACGAGCAGGAAACAATTTTTTCATTAGCAAAAGGAATAGAAAAATTAGACAATACATGATATAGATCCCAAGAATAATTGAAAGTGTTGTATGTTTTCCCAATACTCAAAGGCAATGGTATAGTAGAAGCACTTGCTTGGTCCAATTTTTATCCCCTAAATGGGCCCAAAGATACTTGGTCACCTTTTGATGAGAAACAAAAGCCAAGGACCATCGGTTGGACAAGAACAAGGCTTTCAACATGGTAGAATGTAGTTTGTGAAAAGGTGTTAGAACAGCAACATATTTACAATTAGCAACAAATACAAAATAAGGTCATTCAATGAGTCAGAAAAACAACCCCATGAGACTAATATGAAATAACATCCATCTACTATTGTTAATAGCAATTAAGAGATACCATGATGGGTACTATTACATTCCTGGCCATAACCCAACAAAAATATAATAATCACCACAATAATGTCTGAAACAAGCAAAGCATTGTAAATTACCTATGATGAGAACATCCCGAGTACAGGGCAACCTGGTCAGCAAATCCTGTAATTTCTTCATCTGAAGTAGTTGTTGCAATTTCCTTCAGTAAAACAGACCTATCAGTCAAGCCTCCCAGGCAGTACCTAAAAATTGTCAAATCTGAAACTGAATGTCCCCTACTTGACACGCTCTTTAAAGCTGAATCTCTGGCCCCAGTGCTCTCTGAATCAAGTAGGGAATTGTCCACTTCTTCAAAATTCTCAGGTCTCCCCTCCAAACTAGACCCAATACCATTCTCGACCTGATTGAAAATGGAGATGCAGTTGTCATCCATGGATAAAGATTATTGAATATTCAATTTAAAGAAGGAAACAGATGTTTGACAAGGAGTTCATTGCTCTAAGGATGAGACCAGGCATGAAGGTTTTCTTTTCCTTTCTTTTGGCCATTGGCACAAAGGGTTTAACAATAAATAACAAGATACTATTACTAAAATATCTTCTAAGATATTATCACAACATTATCATATTAATTAACACTAATTGTTGTCATCGTCATTCATCAAAACACCATATCTTTGGTAAATACACAATATCTTTGTTTATCATCATCCTCCTAATTTAATCTAATCTATTGATTAACAAATTTAATGGAGCATCACAAGTATTCTAGCTAAATTTATGGCTCATAAAATTCTATAAAATGTTATTGATTTCCAAAGATTTCTTGTTCACCTGTTCTTTTAATTTTAACAAATATAAATATAACTATAAACATAATACATTCTAAGAAATGAAATTTTATGTAATGGGGGTAAAGAGGAGATTTTAATATGAATCAAATCTCTAAGGTCTGGCCAAACCAACCTTGTACATTCCTTTGGTAGCATAACTTTCTCTGTTTCAAATATATCCTCTATTAGAAAGGAAAATTTGAAATACCAGCAAAGCATGTGTGATATAATGCTAGCTCTTAAATTGTTCCACTCTCAAAAGTCAACAAAGAATATACATCTCTTTGCTGCTGAGTTGTTCTTAGACTTTGCTTGGTAGGAAGGATGGAAAGAGGTGAGGATGGAAAACTTGTTAATCTAATTGCTACAATTCATGACAACTTTCCTACTTTGTAGCTTAACCATTAGATTAACAAATTTTCGATCCTCATCTCTTTCTATCCTTCCAAACAATCAAAGCCTTAGGTTTGTTTATGTGGTAAGTTGAAAATAGAAATAATATAACAAATGAATAATAATGAAATCATAACTTGTGCATTCATGTGCCCCATCGATAAAACAAGGAGACTGGGAATATTTTCCATCAATAGCACATGGATGTGTCTTTTTATGCAGTTTCATTGGTTCCACACTGAAACTAAGAACATAACAGTCTTCACTACCAAATTGGCCCTAATGCACTGCTTCTATACCAATAATCACAATATAAAGGTAACAAGTAGGGAGGGGGTAAAGTGGGTGAGTAACCCAAAATTTGGATGGCCAATAATCACATATTACATTGACAATGGTTTAGATGTTCTTGGACTACTCAATAGGGTGGTGAGTTTCTATTTCTACCATCAAATAAAGCATACCTAAGGTTTACAGATACGTTGTAGCTAGTGCTTTGCTAGTTCCCCCATCAAATTGTAGCAAAACCACCCAATGCAGAAACTTTTATGAAAGTGATTTATGCCCCACTTTTATTCATGGTTCATCAAGACTTAAATGATGATGATGTCATGGGAAAATTAAAAGGACAACAGTCTCAATCAATACCTGATTGGCAGCCCAGGCAAGAGAGTTGCATTCTTCACCAGGTTGGTCAGTTGTAGAAATCTTTGCTTCTCCCAACCTAACCCGCTTTGATGTTGGACTAAGTTTTGCTTCATGTACGGTATTGTGCTTAAGTTCATAAGAAACATCATCTAAGCCTAATGATTGAGATCCATTGACTGGATGAACAGCAGACATTTTTTTCCAAATAATAGTAGATGTCCTTGGAGTACGATAGCGAGAGATACAACGAATTGAAGGGGAAAAGTCCTCAAGGAAATGATAACCCTCAAACTTTGGTATCCCAAATTTAATGCAGAACTGCCTATTATCACACTTGGATGAGAGCTGAGATAATATCAGAATCAAGCCATCAGTGAGTTCAAGATGAATTGATACAAAAATAAACAAATATGATATAAAAAATTAAATTCTAGATCAACAATATAATTCCCTGATCATTATTGTTAATTCTGCCTGAGTCTCTAATAGCCAAGCTAGTATTAATATGGCAAGCCTGGCTTGTGAAAGTTTAATTCAAGCTCAAGCCAAGCATTTCTGCCAGTGCCATTTATGAGCTTGACCTTGGTTTTCCAATCAGCCAATCTGCATCACGCTTATGAGCTGAATTTAGGAATTTTCAAATTTTAAAATTTAGAATTCTAAAACTTGCTTTTATGATGAATAACATATACAAGTACTTATAATAAATTTCATAAGAATTAGGTGAACATATTCTGAAAACAAAAATTAGGTGATAAATAGAAATATAACACTACTAAACCACAGTACAAGCCTAACCAAGATAGTTGAATTATTTACTCCAAAAGCAATAACTTACCCATTCAATTTGGTACAAATATATTTAGTTTCTAGGTTATGCTCGGGCTGATCGAAACCAAGCCTATGCTTGTGAGCCTTAATCAAAACAAATTTGTATTTGTTTCAGATTGGCATGAGGAAACATGAAACTTTTATTTATTTGCTAGTGCCATTGGAAACATTTAGAATTTAAGCAAAACCAGGTTTAAACTCAGGCAACCTAGCTACATGAAATATGAAACCTCTATGCTGAAAAATAGTTTAGCAGTAATTATATTGTTGGATGGTTGCATCAGCAAAAAGACATTATTTTCAGCCATGAAAGACCTCAAGGAGAACCATAAACTATAAATTAGTTTCTCATGCACAGAAGCAAGTTCCACATAGAATTTTCCACAACTAGCTAGATGCATAAATACTGAAAAAAAGATTCCGCAAACAAATTTTGATATTTAATAGTATCACCTTGGAGATCTTCAGCTTAAAGGATGCCCGCCCTTTCACTAGTTTACTAGGTCGATCACAAGAGGCAAATTCAATTCCATCATAGCTAGCTAGAAGAGGAGCTTCTTCCTCATTTGTCTTCTCTACTGATGATCGATCATGAGCATACAAAAGTGATGCAACAACCTTTACAACACTTAATGTGTAAATTAGGAACCAAAGTAAAGCCAGTACTGCAAAATAAAAACCAAAGACCAAATTACCTCTAGTTCCTTGTTTACTGGCTGGCCAAAGGCATTTAATAAAACAACATCCAAGGAAAAAATCCTGCGACAAGATGCCTGCAAAATGGTAACTATTAGAAAATCTAAGGAGTGGTAACCTTATCTCATTTGGGAATCAATTACCTATGGTAGAAAACTGTTTTGTATCTTATGCAATGAGCAGCATATTAACATTTCAAATGCCTAAGACCATGAGGATAAGTGCTAAAATATCAACAATGTTTACAGACTAAAATCGGAATATCCTTTTCCCTTTGACCTTAAGGTCTTTATATCTTCCTGGTTACATGAGGCTTGAACCTAAAAGCAAAGATCTATACCAACCTACTCAACATTCATGGCTTAAACTGAAGTATAATGGCATACAACTTGACAACCTATCAATTTATTATTTTACAGTCCAACATCAATATCAGGATAAATTTTTTAATTTGATAGCAAATTTATGTGCCTGTTCAAATAGACAATCAAAACAAGTAGGATGTAAAGCTCACATATATTGATACAAGTGAACATGGATGTCTCTGAAGATATCACTTTCCAATGAATATAAATAAAAACAAATTGTTGCGGAAACAAAAGCACCTAAAGGACAAGAATAGCATGCTGTGATAAGAAATTCTTTCCGGAAAATTTTCAAGCACCGCAACTGTTGTGCCCCTTGTAAAAAATAAGAAAGTTATCCATGGGAAGTTTAAAAATGTATGCTACTAGAAGTGCATCAATCATGTTTCTTTTCAGTAATTGATGCAAAAGCTTTCATTAGTTGATAAAGACCATATAATTAGGTAGTTATTAGTACTTTGCCTTAATATTTATTAACCATGACATTTAAAATACCAAACAGGAAAATTGTAGTGGCCCCATTCAAAGAAAAAAAAATGGTTCTATTGGTAATATTATAACAGCAGACAGAAAAATAACACTAGCTGAGTAGCATTGATATAAAATTCATATCTATAAACATATATAATATACAAATAATCCATTAACAATAACACAAAAGAAAAGCGTAACGGCTATGATTTAAGTATAAAAGTTGTAGTATAAAAAATGTTCAGAACCCTCTGGTGTTTACCTTGCCACCAACAATATTCCAAAAGCCATTGTCTTCTTCAATATCAGAGGCAGACGACTCATCAATAGACAATCTTAGAGGTGGATCCTGGCACCAGATTTTCACATTATTGTTCTAAACCTTAAGCTAAACTCACATGCCATGAGAAACTATCAAAGAAACATGAGAATTATAAGTAAGTGCACCTTAACATATTGGTCCTTTATAGACAAAGTTGAAGGCAAGACTTTTGCATCGTGTATATAACCCTGCAAATCATTACCACCACTAATACATACTAATGTTCTCTTCTTCAAACCATTTGGCATGGAATCTTTGTTTAAAAAGGAAGAGAGCTGCAGCTCTCCTGCAATATCCCCATTAATGTGAAGCCGTACAAAGCCAGTAGAAACCTGTCAAGAAAAGAAAAAAACAGAAATGTTCACATATATGGTAATAACCAGGAGCAACCAAATTAGTATTCATCTAGCAGGCATAGTTGCAAGCATACTTCAGTAAAACCTTAGGCACAAAGTGAAAAGAAGGAAAACAAACAGGAGGGATACGCAAACTGAGAACCATTGCCTCAAAAAGCTTTTTGCTCCTACTTCAATCTGGTGTTAGATTTATATTTCTTTTTTGTTCCTTTTCATTTTTCTCTTATGTTGTAATAATAGATTGGTGTACTTTACATAACCTCAAATTTCATATATATGCTTGCCTAATTCATCTTCGCTCATTTTCTTGTGCTCCTTTGTACTTTCAGCGTTGCTTATTCTCAAGATTCTAAACAACCAACCACTTCACAAACCAAATTATTTATTAAGGCATTTAAATTTTAAAAATCTTTTATTAATCTCAAGAAAAAACTACATTTCCCCCCTCCCGCCCTCCTCTTTCCTTTGGAATACTCTATGTAATTTTTTGAATCTATCCATGTATTTACAGAATTTACATTGAAATGCTACTCTTCTAGCAAAATTCATTATTTTCCAATGTCACTCTTGTATAACATTCACAAAATAAAAAGCCATGTAGATGAAGATGTAAAGAGCCTACTATCCACACGAACGACACCTTCAGATAAAAAGGCAACCAAACATACCAAATTAAAACCAGTCCATTCAGTTCCCTAAGTCCCAAAACCATCTCAAAAAATTCAAACATTATGACAAGATGTTAAAGCAAAAAGATAACACTATCAATCAAGATGCAGCTCTCATACTAATCATATCCTTATATTACAGTTCTGTCAGATGTTAAAGACATACCTCATATCCGACATGTATCCATTTGTTCAGAGGGTGTTCAATCTCTGTAGATACTTTGGGAACTTCGGTTGGCAAAGCAATATTTCCAGGACTAGGGGCTTCATTTTGCAGGCAAGTCAATGGCAAAAACATCATTGTCTTTTCATTAAGAACAAGTAAAGGAGCATTGCTGTTAGTCTCTGCGTACACCTATAAACAGAAAATAATTCAAGTTATTAGAAGAATGGAAGTCCAGAACTCTTTTATACATGACTAATAGATAACCATCAAAACAATAAAATTATGGTGATGATTTTTGCTCTAATAGATAATACACAGAAACACTCAAAAAATCATTAAAAACTTCTTAGTACACAACAACATTCATAAAATCATAAAAAAAAAAAAAAAACATAAAATGAGAAATGGGCATTCTTCCTAACAACGAAAATTTTTGGGTGGAAAGATTAGCCAATAAAAGAAAAAAAAAAGGCAGTTCTTATTCCTGTTCAATAATCATCTAAAAAAAAAAACAATTTATTTTAAGAAAAGACGCATAAAATCACTTTAAAAAGGCAAATAAACGAGAAATGGATAGTTTTCCATATCCAAAAAAATGAAAATTTGAGTGAAAAAAAGAAACCCGAAACAAAAAATAAAATGAAAATAAAAATAAAAGAGCAGCAGTTTTAAGACCTGTTTGAGAATGGTGGCAGGAAATGCATTGGAGTTGAAAACATAAACCCAGAAACAAAGAGTAAAACCCTTTTCTTCTTCAGCTTCAATTTCCGCTTCGAAGTCCTTCAACAACATGTATTCTCTTTCATCAATTATCTGATTATTCCCACCCATGATTTTCGTTTTCCCTTGATCAAAAAGGAAAACAAAAATCCGAGCAAATTTACCAGTCCCCTTATATATGAAGTAACCAAAGGAAAAGCAGACAAGGTTGTTTTTGTCTTCTGTAACGGACGTTAAGGGTGGTGAGGGTGCTTAGAGATTTGGTGGGTTTGGGTGTTGGAATTGAAATTTTAGGAGCCAATGATTTGGGTTAAATTAGTTTAAAGCAAAGTCAAAGGTTGACAATTGATGACGTGGTGATTTTAATTAGGTTACGATAGATTTTATTTTGTTGTAAAATTTTGTTTTTTATTTAATTATTTTTCTAGAGAATTTTTTATTTTATTTTTATCAAATTATATTGTTAATCGAAGCTTAAATTTAGTTTATTTTATTTTTATAATTTTCTTAAATAATAATATTCAATAAATTTGATATTTAAATTTGAATATCTAAAAAATTATATTGCTCAATCTTGTAACTTAATAAAATGATAAAATTAACTCATTTGAAATTGACTCCTACCATATCAACGTAAGGGTATGATTGAATTTAGTCTAATTATGAATAGGTCTAACATCTAAAATGTTTATATCGTGAATTTTTAGATTTTAAGAGAGAAAGTAATTTTAAGAAAAAATGATCATAAAAAATATAAGATATTTTATATTTAATTAGAAGAATATAAGATTATTTAATAAATTTTTTTATTATATTATTTTTTATAACAAATAAAAATGTATTATATTCATAACATATGACATATAAATAATATATATAAACAAGTAATTTATTTAAATATTTATTTATTTAACATGTAAATTTTTTATTTAATATTTATTTAAAATTATTTAAGTAAAAGCATTTTAAATTTTATTATACAAATAATAAAATATATATGTAATAATAAATTTTGGGAAGAAAAATGATTTCATGGGAAAGTAATCTCAATCAAATGCCCCATAGAGTTAATTACAATTTTAATATCTGAATTTTGAAAAAATATACAAATAGGTATTTTAAAAAAATAAAATATTGTACTCTAAACTTTCAAATAATTTACAATTTACACATTAAAATTTCAAATTATGTACATATATTAACAAAAATTCTAATCATATTAATTATATCTACTTATATATGTAACGTTTGATAAATATTATTAATTATGTTTTCACCAAGCATAATATCAATATCTTTTTCAATGTAAATTAAAATTTTATATTTTTATCTAAATCGTAAAAATTATCTATAATTAATTGATCATTATTTACGTGACATTCACATAAATTTTTTTTTACAAATATTTTATTTTATTTCTTTAAGTATCAATTTCTATATTTTTTTTAAAATTCAAATATCAAAAGGGTAATTAACTCAACATTGTCAAATTATCTATTTGATAAAAAGTGTTGATATTGCATTTTTTTTTATTTGCAACGCAAATTTTTAACCCTTTTTTCTTTTCATTATAAAATCAATGTGAGTTACTTGGAATTTACTTTCCTTCTAAAAACCTTTCAGGGACGCTTACTTCACAAAATAATAATAATAATAATAATAATAATAATTCTCTTTAATAATCTTACTTTTAGTAATATGATTTTTCACTTTGATTTCACGTATTATTTATAACATCTGGGATATTATATTTCCAACAATGTCAATAAAGGAAAAATAGGAGGAATAAGAAATCTTTCTCGAATGTAAATTCTATCCTTCTTTTACCATAAAATGATAATTACGATTTATTTTACCTTTTAATATCAAAGAAATTGCAGAATAATCCAAGACACAAATTGCTGCACATATAAGCATTCCAAGGCCAATCTTTTGATTTTTGGCAATATCCAAAATTAAATTTCACTTTTCAAAAAATATAAATTAATTCAATTTTTATATGTTTTGAGTTTTTATTTAATAGGATTAAATTTGTATTCAATTTTTACAATTAATTTGAATTTATTTAACAAAAAACAATAATTATAATTGTGAACATATTTATATTTTAAATAATATTGTAATTATTAGAAATCAATATATATTTAACAAATTTGTGGGTTATAATAAAATTTTTATTTTCAATTGATTAAAAAAATATTTTTCAAAATTGTAAAGTTTCTGTTAGAAAATTCAAGATCCAAAACTTACATTTTCATCACAAACTTTGCAAAATTTGATGATGACCTTCCATTTTTATCTTTAGTTATACTCTTCTCTTAGAGCCTTGGTTGGTTTTGAGATGAAATTTTCAAAGAAAAATAAAATAACTTCAACGTATGCTACAAATGCCACTTTCTTTAAAGTTCATTACGATCTCTACCAATTATTGTATATAAAAAAGATATAATCAAAATACTTCCAAAATACAATGAAATCTTATTTGGTTTCACTTTGCACTTGTGATATTAAATCACTAAGTACCCTTTGATGAAAACGAAAATATCAATCTTTAGATATTAATTTCTATAAGAATAATGTCAAAGTAACTTTACTTTATTTGTGAAAAAATGAAAAAAAAAAAAAGAAAAGAAGAGAGTTTTTGTATTGTTTAATCTTAAACATTATTTTTGAACTATTTCAAATGAAAACTAACAATTTCTATTTATAAAGATTAAATCCTAAAATTATGATCTTTAATTGTGTTGTTGCAATCAAAAATCACTTCCTTTAATTGAAACATACCTTTATGAATCATTAAAGTTAAATTAGTTTATTTGAATGATTACTTTTTTCATTCTTGTAGAAATTATTTTCATGTTTCAAAAAATTATAACTTTTTAAGTAGAGTAGTCGATTTCTCTTATAAGGCAATTGACTGTCTCTTTATAATTTTCATTTCTAGAGCATTCTAAGTAGTAAGGTGACTAACATCTACCTTAAGGTAGTCAACTACCTTCAATTTTAGAATACTCAAAACTTAAAATAATTGGTTCCAACCAAAACAATTGCCTAAGGTAGGCAGTCGATTGCTTCTATGTTAAGTTTTGTACTTAGTCTTTGACACCTTTCTAGAATGCATACAATCAACTACTCTTTTAGGTATGAACATGGCAATCGATTGATTTTGCAAAAGTAATTAACTGCTTTTATGATATCCTTCTTTCATTAATTCTTTAAGTCTATAATCAATCTTGTTGGTCATGGAATATTTTATTAAGTTATTAGATAACTTAGTATGGTTTCTCTTATGATTAAGTCTTTATTTAATCAAACTATTTTCATATTTTGAAAATATTACTAACACTCCCAACTTATATTCAAAACAACACAAGTTTTGATATTCTAAAAAATATTATACATAGGTGAAAATTTTATATTTACATCATGTTAAAATCTCTACTTTAGTGATAAAGTGTTTTGAATTAGTTAAATTGAATGATAAAATCTTAGATCTTTGTATCAACCAATCTATGTGACTACTCATGCACTAAACCACACATAAGCTTTCAAATCTCATCAAAAGATCATTTAGCCATGCTTTAACACAATTTAATTACTATGTGTCATGTATATTCATAAGTGCTTCAGAGCCAATCTCATTGCTCATAAAAGTGGCATCACTTTCACTTAAATAAATGAACTCCATAAAAAAAATGCAACCATATAAGTATTCAAACACTATATTGACATGTTACAGATCCATTAAGAGTTTAATCTCAACCTTCCTTATAACATATGATTTAAGTACTTATCTACCTAAGAATGATTTTAATTTAAGTACTTGTAGTTACGTACAAATGATGTACTTTATTAATTAAAACTCAAGACTTAAAGTGTAATTAAACGTTGAGCATGTGACTTAATAAATAAGCTTGGTATCCATCCCTAATGAATGTCTAGGTATCAATACAATTCCTTTATCAAAGGATTTGTTTTCTTGATTTTGACAAAGTACCTATATTGTTCACATCCTTTGTCAATTTTCACATAGTTATGCTTTCACTAAATTGTCTAAATTTCATTTACATGCTTTTAGCATTTGATAGTGTAGCTTAATTATCACTACCAATTTGTAGTACATTGGCTTGGACCCTAAAGGAATTATAGATGTAACTTATTCTTTTACTTGAATTTTTCTAATATTAAATCTTGCAAATTTTAGTAGATCTATTTAATATAACTTATTTCTTTTAAATTTCAAGAAACATTACACTCACCATTTATATATATCGATTGAAATCCAATTCTACATGTTAATCATTTTAACTTTACATTGGTCTATCCTTCTAATACATAATAATTAATTTATAATGTATATTATGCTATTTTTAAAGACCACCCAATGCAATTTAGGTTATATATCTACTAATCTTTTGTCAACTACAAAAACAATATCCTTCTTTATGTATGTGTGTCATAACATATAGATTCGAAAATCTATAGCTAGATCTAACAAATGAATGGAGTCGCCACCAATCTTTTATTAGGTGTGATTGGTCACCTAAGAAATCTATCTTTTTAAGAAACTCCTAAGCTTGACTAAGGGTCCCTAAAAGAATAGGTTCAGGTCTATTAATCAGAATAGGGTTTGGGAGTTCGGTTACATATGGGGAAGGTTATAGCACCCCCACATGCCCCATCCAAGGGATGGTACCATATTATTTCAAATTTATTCTAAGGTTTGGAGTCTAATGGTTTCAAATTTTATGTTAAATATTGAAAATAATTTTTAAGATTCTCCATCAATCTGGTAGAACTATTAAAAAATACTTCATTACCTCAAGAGTATTCAAGAATCCTATTTGATTTCTTGAAGAGGCTCCGTCGTCAGAAAAATATTTTTTTTTATTTTTTTATTGGAAACAAATCTAATTATTCCACCATTTAGGCCAAATTAGAAATATTTTTTTCTTTTGAATTTCTAAAATTTCCACCATTTTGGTCACATTTAGAAGTTTTCTTTTTCTCTTTTTTCCTTGGAAAGAAAATAATATGACAATTATTTTTATTGAAATTTCATCTAAATTATTTCACCATTTAGGTCAAATTTAGAGAAAATTTCTCATCTAAAGATTTCTTAAAAATTTACAATTTGAAATTTCTAAGAATCTCATCCTTGGATAATTATCAAATATTTTCAATCCAAATTTTTATGTGGAAAAGAATACAATTACTTGTATTGAAATTTCATCTAAATCATTCTACCATTTGGGCCAAATTTAGAAAAAATTTCTCACTTAGAGATTTCTTAAAAATTTACCATTTGAAATTTCTAAGAATCTCATCCTTAGATAATTTGTATTTAATTTCAAAAATTTTATATTTTTATGCTTTTTATGTTTTTTTTTGTTTGAAAATATATATTAATTATTGTTATTGAAATTTTATCTATATTATTTCATCATTTGGGACAAATCTAGACAAAATTTTTCAACTAAGAATTTTATAAAAATTTTCATCTGAAATTTTTATAAATTCTATCATTAAATAATTAATATTTATTCCCAAAATTTTTATTTTATTATTTTATTTTATTTTGATAAAATTAAAAAAAACAAGTAAAATAAATAAATTATATAAAATAAATAAGAAAATACCAAAAATTCGAAAACGGCTTGTCTCAAGCTTGGGATACGGCTCGGCTGAAACCCAGGCGAAGAAACGGGTCGTCGGTTCAGGTGCACTACGGGTTGAGTTGGATCTTGTCAAAACACGCAGATCTTGTGGGTTTACTAACACAAAAACGACATCGTTTTGGGGAGGGTATATAAGGTTGAAGATCGATTTTTTTTTAGAATTCCCTTCTCCTCTTTTCTCTCTTCCCTTCTTTTCTCTTCATTCTCTTTAAACAATTTCAGATTCCGATTGAATTCCTATCGAAATTTAAAAAAAGTCGTCGAAAACTTCAAATCTGGCCAGAAAACTCGTCGAAAATTCAAACTTCGTCGAAAATTTCACCGAATTTTGAAAAATTTTTGGCACTCCAAAAATTCGAAAAAAAACTTCTAAAAATCATATACTGCCTCTAAACACTTTTTGCTTTTGTTTCCTTTTGTTTCTTTTTTTTTCTCCCTGATTCCTCCTGTTTTCTTATGTGTGATTTATGGACCTATTTATAAGGATTGATCAAAAAGTTTCTGATCAATCCCAACTCCTTATGAGATTTGGATTCAATCTTTGAATCCAATCCCAATTCTACCAATTTTTAAATCACAGTCAAATTCATTCCAATTTTTTTATCCCAATCCTAATCTTAACCGAATATTAATAAAAAAATAAAAAATAAATAAAAAAGATAAATATATTAATAGATAACAAAAAATAATTAGATAAATAATAATAATAATAAATAAAAGTAGATAAATAATAAAAATATTAATAGATAAAAAATATATATTAATAAATAGACAAATAATAAACATAAAAATAAAAATAAAAACCAATTGGGCCTGCTAATTGGATCCTGAATCGGATCCAATAGGCTTAAGCCCAAACCCTATTACAGGAGGCCCAATGGCCTTAGGCCCAAACCAAATAGGGTGTTTACAATGTGTTAACATACATCAAACATATAATTACTTTTACATTTTTTATTGTGCAATTCACTTTCTTTTACTAGTGTTGTTTTTTATTACACAATAATAGATTCCTTTTAGAATTATTCTACTTTAGTGAGATTGGAAATTCATTGGTATCTTATAGAAATTTTTATTTTCAAAATCACTTTCGTAATACTTTGTTTCCATAAAGAAACTTTTTGGCATATAATAAGTTTTTAGTCCATACCAAAATTTATCATATCATCTTCATAATTTCAAATGATGAATCTAGTTGAATTTGCTCTGAACACATTTAAACATATCATATATTATATAATATCATAAACCAAATTTTCTTTCAAAATGGTATTATCATTTCTTGAGATTTAAGTTCAATTAAGAACTTAATTAATTTATATATTTTTGGAATCCATAACTTTTAAGGTTATTCCATATACATTTTTTAATCCAATTCACCTAATTAGTATAATGTGATTTTCACATAGTTTGGTGAATTAACATGAGTGTAATAAGCATCCATTTTGTATCTTTTATATACTTACAATGGTGTATATGTACCAAAACACATTTGTGTAAACTTCTTTAACAAATATTTGGCTATTCTTTTGTCCATAGCTTTATCAATTTTATTTTTACAAAATTTCACTTGTAAACTTTATTGGTTTGCACCAAGAAGATTATGTCTACTAACATAAAAATGTTATTTAACTTGATTATATATTAATCATTTATAACATCATTCTTGAATGCTATATATTAACACTTAATTTGTTTTAATAACACTTATAATTAGATTTCATAATTATCATTATTGTATAGATTTATATACAACCTCATTTGTTTTTTTAAATAAGAATCTTCATGAAATTTAACGCTTCGTTTGTTTTAAGAAAAATTATTTTCGAAAAATAATTTTTTTTAAAATTTACATTTCTAAATTAAAAGAGATTTTCTATTATTTGGATGAGTTAATAAAAAATATTTTCATTATTTGGTTGTTTTCTAAAAAATCTATTTTTTTCAAATAATATTAACATAACTATTAAAATATTAAAAATGATTTATATTAAAGTATATTGAAATTATTTATTATTAAAATTATTAATATTAAAAAATAATTATATTTTAATAATAATATTTAATATTAAAATATTATGTCAATATAAAAATAAGTAAAATAAAACTATTTATTATTCTTTATATTATTTATTAATATATTATTTATTAAAATATTGTATTAAATAGTATATTATTTATTAATATAATATTATTTATAAGTAAAATTATATTCAAAAATATTGATAAATAGTTTTACTCATAAACAATTTTTTTAAAAAAAATCTTTTTCTTTTCAAATCCATAAAACAATTTTAAGAAAAATGACCTTTTTTTTCATTGATTAGTACATCATTTTTTTATTAATTAACTAGTTTTTTGTCAAACAAACACCTGAAAATATAAAAATCATTTTTTGAAAGTAATTTTTTGCAAAACAAGCGGAGCCTAAGTCATATGATTCCTTTGTTCTTTTAGTAGAAAACTTTAATCATGTTTCACTTTTTAACTCTTTATTACAAGGTTTATCTTCTATTTTGAAAACTTCTTACCAATTTCATATGAACTTATTTGAGCAATTTAATTTGAGGAATTCCTTGAATATTTTACTTTTTTCAAATATGACATCCTCAATTCAATCACAATGTTGATTATAATTGAACTTTTAAATTCAATAAATTGAATCTATGTCTTATTTTATACATAATCAAATGCACTTTAATTTCGCTTTAATTTCTTTGGATCATAAGTTTTGAAAATTTTAGAATTGCTCTATGTTTTCAAACCTTTAAAAATCTTAAGTTTGAATTACATTTCCTAGCTCACGAGAATAATCTTGCTCCTTTTCTTTTGGAACTTTATTTAATCTTAATATAATATCATAAATGCTTTTGTCTCATGATGTTGTCATTAATAAAGAGCTTAACATTAACCTTGTAGGTTAAGCATTTAACAAGAATTATACCACACCAAAATGGTGCCATTGTAGTAGATTCTTCATATATAGGATCCATTTCTTTTTACACTTAAGTTAAAACAATTGAACAATTCAATTCATTGCACATCATGCATAAAACAATTATAGCAACACTTAAGATTATCACATATAGAAGTTTTATGTCATTTTCCTTCTATTAATCTTAAGCAATTATTTAGTACAATTAATCTCAAGATTCAAAATCAAATATATTCAACATGAACAATCATATCACATATATTTCATAATAGTAGTTATGAAATCATTTTCTACTATTAACCAAATTAGTTATGCATATTTTATTGTTAAAATCATTTCAATGATTCTCCTTTAAGAGAGAAATTACTTAATTTCTTTATTAAAGCATATAATAAATCAAATATGTTAGTTACATGTTTGATGTTAAAATCATTCAAACATGCTATATACTTATATATATCAAAGCCAACAATAAAATCACATTTTATCAAAACTATAGTATAACCATAGCTTATATCAATTGTTATGAAAATTATTATTATAAATCAATTAATGCATATTATAACATGATTCTATTTTAGAAAATAAAATCTTAGATAGTTTATTATGAATGTAATTTATTAAAAATATTATTTAGGCATGCTTAATAATATAATCCTAAAATTATGCTTTATAAATTTATGTATCATAATAATCATGCTAAACTATTTGTCAAAATATAATAGCATACAAGGTTTTTATCCATATCTTTTTCATTCATAATCTTTTCTAGAGTATATTCCATTTCAAATTATATTTACATTTAAATAAAGCATATTTTGCTTTTGCTAAAATATAATATTGAAACCAACTTTACAAAGCATACTATAAATTATAATCTTATATTTCTTTAACTTAGGTTTAAATATGAAGGAATTCAATGTTTGTCACTTATCCTTCTTTATGTATAATTGAAATGCTTTAAAATTTCTTGCTATCATATTTTGTAGTATTAGACTTTACTTACAATGCCTTATATACATTTAGATATTGTAAATTCTACTTTTCAAAATACTTTTTATGAAAGGTAATCAATTCCTTTGGTCAAGAAATCAGCAGCTTGTATTCTAAAAGCTAGTTTTGAAGTAGGATAGTTGACTACCTAGTATAAAACAATTGACTTTTTTTTCAATTAAAAAGCCAACATACTTCTTGAAAGTTATATGTAGTCAATTGCTTTAAGTGGACAGTCAACTGCTCCTATCAAAAGCTTACAACAACTAAAATCTTGTTACTAGTGCACTTTTCTTCCTTTAAAAAGATTTAGTAGTCATTTTTATGATTTTATTTCAATAAATCATGCACTTTATAGCATTAACTTAAAATTTTTTCTTTAAATAAGATTAACTTAATTCCATCTCATTAACAATAGACTATAATCGTCTTTTTTTTGTTCCTTAAGTTACCATTCTTTTTATTTGAAGATTAAACATAATCATTTAAAGAGTTACCATTCATAACAATGACCTTTTTAAAATTTCAACTTCGTGATGATAGACATACATGAATTATGAGAGAAAAATGAATTTAATAAAATACATTTTAAGTAACCTTTCGTAGTTGCTACCACATCATATAAATAAATGTAACAACAAATAATTAAAGTCATAAAATCATATATCAAAACAATGGATATGATTTATCTAATTTTTGGTACAAATCATTATAACCTTATGTGCCTTTGAACATTTTCATCTTTGGTCATGATGAGTGAAATTAAGCATTAAAATTGTTAGAAAATTCAATATCCTAAGCTTGCATCTTCTCATGAACTTTGCAAAATTTGATGATGATCTTTCATTTGTATCTTTGGTTGTAGTCTTCTTAAGCCTTGATTGGTCCTAAGATAAATTTCTAAAATAACAAGAAAACAATTTCAAGGCATGTTACAAATGCCACTTCTTTAAAGATTATTTTGTCCCTACCAATTATGTTATGCATAAAGGATATAATCCAAATGCCTCTAAAATATAAAAGAGAGTTGTTTGATTTCAATTTGCACTTGTAATATCAAACCACTTAACTCCATTTGATGAAAAACAAAAATATCAACCTTTGAACATTAATTTTTACAGAAATAATGTCAGAGTAATTTTACTTTATTTGTGAAAAAATGAGAAAAAAAGAAAAGAGTTTCTAAATTGTTCAATCTATTATTTTTAAACTATTTCAAATGAACACTAACAATTTATTTATAAAAATTAAATCCTAAAATTGTGACTCTTTGATTGTATTATGTTAGTCAAATACCACTTTCTTTAATAAGAAAGATACCTTTAGAAATCATTAAAGTTAAATTAGTTTATTTGAATGATTATTCTTTTTATTCCAATAGAAATAATTTTTTATGTTTTAGAAAATTATAACTTTTCAACTACAGCGTCAATTTCTGCCATAAGGCAGTTGTTTGTCTCTTTGTCATTTTCAATTTAGAACATTCCACAAAATAGGGTAATTGATTGCTACCTTAAAGTAATCAACTTCTCTCAATTTCACGATACTCAAAACTTAAAATAATCAATTCCAATTATAGCACTTGGTTGTCTAAGACAGACAGTCTATTGCTTCTGTATAAAGTTTTGTACCTAATCTTTAACATTTTATGGAATATGTAGCAATCAACTATTCCTCTAAGCATGGATATGACAATCGACTAATTTTGCTAAAGCAATCAATTGCTCATATGATATGTCATCTTTCATTGATTCATTGAATTTATAATCAATCATATTGGTCATGGAACATTTTCTTAAGTTATTAAATAATTTAGTATGATTTCTCTTATGATTAAATCTTTATTTAATCAAACTATTTTCATATTTTAAAAATATTCTAACAATTTCAACATAAATTATATTTTTAAGATAAAAAAGTTTATGTTAAAAATATATTATGAGATAAATAAAAAATGCTACTTAAAGGACTTCAACAAAAATAATATAACCACATTTTAAAGACCAAATATGTAGTTTATGTTAAAAATATGTCATAAAAAATTTTATAATTTCATGATAGACTATATTTTTAAGATAAAAAATATAATCAATGTTGAAAATATAATGAGACAAAAACTAAAAAAATGCTATCTAAAGGATTTTAGCATAATCAATGTAGACTATGTTTTTAATTTTAAAACGTATTTTATGTTGAAAATATAATATAAAAATTATTTTTCAAAATTTTATAATTTTAAGATAGACCATATTTTAAAATTGAAAATATGTTATGAAACAAGGACAAAAAAATGTTAATAAGATGACTTCAGTAGAATTAATATAGACTATATTTTTAAGATAAAAACATAATCTATGTTAAAAATATATTATAAAATTTTTTTAAAATTTTATAGTTTTAAGATAGATTATATTTTTTTTTGGATAAAAAACATAATCTATATTGAAAATATAATATGAAATCCATACTATTAATTTTGAAAGAATTACTAAGCTCTCAACCTATCCATGTTGCCTAATTTTTTTCTTTTTCTTTTTTTTTTTTTTAGTTTTTTGCTAAGCGCTCAACCTATTTACGTAATCCAACATTTTCTTTGTCTTGTTTGATTTTTTTTTACTTTTTAAAAATTTAATTGGTGATTGATACATCACATCAATTTTTTTTATATTTTTATTATAAATGGGTGGTTGTTCATTGATTTAATTGAAGAGAAAGGGTAAGCGAAAGATTTCTAATATGAAAAGTATGGTGTTTTAATGGCTAACAAATCGTTAAATTACTCAACAATCTCCATTTATAAGTTTGAACATGTGGTTGATAGTTTATTGAAGATCATGTTTTTTTTTTGTTTGAAAACATGGGTGATAATGAATTAAAAAAAGTTAGATTTAACAAATTATTTTAAATACATTTGTGATATAAAGAAAGTCGTTAAAAAAAAGTCAATTATTTTTACTTTTAAATTGTAGCTTTAAAAAAAAAAAAACCACGTTTACTAATATGAAAATGTGATATTTGTTTCCTAAAAGTAAGAGGTACCTTTTTTTATATTCTTTAAGTCGCATGACACTTCAACTTTTTTTTTTAATCCATGCTATTAATTTAGCTCTTAGTCTATTAAAATGATTTGTTAAACTTATGAAATATCACATTTCTTTTCTTTGTAAACATGGTTGATAATGAAAATAAATTTAGATTTAACAAAATGTTTTAATTACGTTATTGGGATAAAAAATGGTTGAAAAGTTTAACAAAAAATATTTTTTTTTACTTTCAAGACATTGTTTTTGAAATAAAAAACTACATTTCAGACATGAAAAATGTAGTGTTTGTTTTCGAGTCATGTGGTTCTTCAACTTTTTTATTAAAATAATTTGTTAAACTTATGAAATATTACATTTTTTCTTTAAAAACATGGTTGATGATGGAAAAAAGTTAGATTTAATAAAATGTTTTAACTATGTTTATTGCATAAAAAAATAGTTGAAAAGGTTAGCAAAAAACACGCTTTTTACTTTTAAGATGTAGTTTTTGAAATTAAATAATACGCTCTTGATATAAAAACTATGGTATTTATTTTCAAATCACATGATTTCTCAACTTTTTTATTACAATAATTTGTTAAACCATGAAACATCACTTTTTTTCTTTGAAAATGTGGTTGATAATAAAAAAGTTGAGTTTAATAAAATATTTTAACTACGTGTGTGACAAAAAAAGGTGGTTGAAAAGGTTAACAAAAATATGTTTTTACCTTTAAGACATAGTTTTTGAAAAAAAAAAAAAACATGTTCCTAATATAAGAAATGTGGTGTTTGTTTTCAAGACATTACTTCTAATTTTTTTTAATCGATACTATTAATTTGACATTTTTTTCATGTTTTGTTGAGTTTTTTTAACACATGTCATCATGCATTTTTTTTGTTCCATTTTTTAGCAGTTTTTATAGAGCCTATATGTTTGCCTTTATTTTTTTCTTTTTTATTTTCTCAACTCTTTTAATAGATATTTCCCTCTTTTTTTTAGAGGATAAAGGTTTTTTTAAAAAGGTTTAATCTTGTGAGAAAAAAATAATTATTTTTAAAGCTTGATGTTTAAGGATTTTTTGTGATTATGGTTAATTAGTTCTTAATTTGTTCATGATTGATTAAAGGAGTTGGTAAGAGGTTGATTTGCAATTGAATTTTTTATTGTGTGATCATTATTTCAAGAATGAAAAAAATTATTGAATGGAAAAAGAATGATTATTCTTTTCCATTTGTTTTTGGGTTTCTCTTTTACTTTGTTAGCAAAATTCAATCAATAAAGATTTTGTCTTTTTAAAAAAATTTTTGGGTTGTTTGTTTTTTACCCATTTTGATTATTGATTTTTGTGAAGAGTTTTGTTAATTATTTAACATATTTTATTTTTTTTGTTCTCAATTTATTTCAATGCATATTTTTTCTTTGAATTCTTGTTTATACATAAAGTTTGTTTGTCACATTATGAAATATTATCAAAGTTGTTGGCTTACATTATACTTTTTTTTTATTGTGTACTTTTACTAGATTTTTTTTAACAAAAAGTTTGTTGTTTATTATGTTTCAGTGTGCTTTATTCTTGGGAGCATTATCAGTACGTTCTTCTTATTAAATTTGTCATTTTCTTTTATGTCTGTTTGTTTTGTTTTGGTTGCCAGTTCATCCTTTTTTTTTTTTTGTTTCTTCTATATTCTTACCTTCAATTCAATCTTGTGTATGTTATTGTTGATTTTATAGTTATAAACTATGTAGTCATTTTTTTGTTCGATTTGATTGTTTTTTCTTGCTTTTTTTTCTTATTGCTTTTGTTAATGTTATTGATTGTATTTGAAATATCATTATTATGGTCTTTTTTTTGAATTTTTTTCCTTTTTTTTGTTACTTACTCTTGCAAGTTTTCGATTACTTATGTTACATTGTTATTATTTGAATTTTATATACTTGATTTTAATCGTTATATAATAGTTTTGAATATTTTAATACCTTTTTGAAATGATATAAGATATCTTTGTTCTACTTTTTATGAAATGCAAAATTATTTTCATTTGTTCTATTGCTAATTGAAATGAAAATAACTCAAGTTTATATACCATTGTTTTACAAAAAAAATTTTTGTCTTTATATATTGTGTGATTATTTTGCATTAATTTTTTAAAGTTTTTATGTACAAATTTGAAGCCATTTTTGAAAAGTGTTATGGCGTTCTTTTCAAACATTTATTTGCTTTTGTATGCTCATTTATTTATTATGTCATTATTAACAGATTAAGTATGTTATATTAGTTTTTTTTTCTTTGTTGATATGTTTTCATCAATTTTTATTTTTATTTTTTGCACGAAAATTTTTTTTTTTTTGCTTTGGGATTGTGCTTCATCTTTTTACAACAATTTGTGTATTTGTTAATAGGTTTGTTTTATTTAGCTTTTTTTCATTATTGTTTTAAGCTTGATCAATTTGTTTAAACTATCACTTCTATATTTAGTTTTGTTATAGTTTTTTTAACAATATTTTCTTCATATTTTGAATGTTTGTTTTGTGTTTGTAATTGTTACTTTAATTGATTTTTTTATTGTGATCTTATCATAAATATTATTTTATATGTTTTTTAACAGATTAAATATACTATATCGCTTTTGTTTTTCAATATGTTTAATCAGTTGTGATTGTTTATTTAATATGATTTTTTTCTAATTGGTTACTATTTTCTTTATTCTTATGTTAAACATATGATTTTTTTTTTTGCTTTTTTTAGGGAAAGGTTGTTTTGCTGTTGGATTGTGGTTTGTTTCTTATTGTGTTTTATTGGTAGTGTTAAGTTTGTTTTACTTTTTTTTTTGTGTGTTGTTTTAACTTTTATTGGTTTGTTAAGATGAACACTTTTATGTATATATTTATTAGCTTTTTTAACAACATTTTTTTTTACGTTTTGAATCTTTGTTTTATGCTTAGAACTATTAATTTTATTACTCTTTTATTTTTAGTTTGTATTATATGTGTTAATTTGATTTTTTACATTTTTATTTTACTTTTATTTGTTATTTTGTTTATGGATTTGTGTGAAATCTTTTGAACAAATAGAATTAGAAGGTTAAACACTCTTAGATTACAGAAGATTAACAGTTTTGAGAATCTTTTTTCATCTAATATGATTCTACCAAGTAGTCATCCAACCTTATTGAATAAATTTTGTGATGATGTTAATTTAATTGATTTGACTCCTAATTAACGTTTAGACAATTCGATTGGTTCAAAGTATAAAAGATTAATTAACAATGTTTCTACTATATATCATTTAAATGTGAATTTTGTCAAGCCTGCGGTTTCTGATATTAGATTTTTGCAATCAAATCTTGGTTGGCTTAGTTATAGTTTGAGCAATCTTTATTGCAGTCCTTCTTTTCACTATGGTTATTACATTGCTAATCATAAATATTTTAAACCATTAAATTATTATGGGTTAAATCCCATTTGTCTTCATTGTAGTGCACGAATATGGTTTGATAAAAGGGTTTCAAAACTTAGCCAAATTAATAATCTTGTTTTCAATCTTTGTTGCGCAAAAGAAATTATCAAACTGTCACATGCTGCTTGCACACTTTCGTTCCATGATTCTTTGTTAAATTATGGGAAAGGTGAAAAAGTTAATAAATTCAAAGATAAATTAAGATATATAACTCGATGTTTTAATTGACATTAATAAGTTTTAAGATTGATATAGCTATCAATACAAGGCCTGGCATATATGTTTTCAGAATTGGTAGTTAGATGCATCATCGAATGGGTTTTTTATTACCTTTACAAGGTCAATCTCTGAAATTTGTACAGTTATACATTAATGACACACCTAATGAAAATGGTAATAGGATGGTTGTTTTTTATTTTGCTTCTATTTCAAATATCAATCCTATTATTGTTGATGGTTTGATGAATACATTGAATGAAACTAATAATATTGTTAAAGCTTTTACAATGGCAAGAGATCAATTTATTGAAGCAAATTTTCTACCGGTTAGATTACGGTTGATAAAAAATAGAATTGAAGAGTACAAATGATATGATAATCCTTTAAATGCAAAGATTATTGGATTATTGGTTGGTGATGACAAATCTATTATTGATGAGCGTGATATTATTGTTGAGCATACCAATAATGGTTTGAAATGAATAAATAAGTTACATCATTTGCTTATGCAATGCAATACCTTCTTTTATTTCTTTTTGGTAAAGATAGATTCTCATTAAGGATTAAATATCAAATATTACGATTAAGAAGTGTGAGAAACTATGGTAATAAGAGGAAAGTTATCACCATGATGGAATATTATACTTATTTAATTCAACAATGCATTGAAACTAGATACACTTTACAAAGGGGTGAAAGATTTTTTTAGCAACTTATAGTTAATACTTACTTATGTGTTGAATGGATTCAATTGCAGTGGATTCAAGATAACCAAGCACAATTGAGATTTAAGATTTATCAAGGAGTAAAAGATGCAATTACCAACGGTGAAGTTGATGCGAGAACTATTAAGAAGCAAATTATTTTTCCATCCAATTTTGTGTTTGATCCTAGGTTTTTGTTCCAAAATTATTAGGATATTATGGCTATATGTAGACAATATGGTTATCCAAATCTTTTTATTAATTTCACATATAATCTAAGGTGGCCTAAAGTTAGAGAAGCATTACGTATGATTTTAGGTCAATGAATTGAAAACAAACCTAATATTCTTGTAAGATTATTTAAATTAAGGTTTAAATATTTGCTGGATGACATCATAAAGAACAAGTATTTTGGTGAAGTTTTGATAGATGATTGCTTGATATTCTATGAATAATATTTGTATTGTTGTTTATTAATTATTGTTTAGTAAGTCAATCTAATTTTATTTCTATTATTTTTTTTATGTAGTGGTTTACACAATTGAATATCAAAAAAGAGGGTTGCCACATACTCATATTTTATTATGGTTACATTCAAGAGACAAGTGCTAATCCATTGTTGATGTTGATAGAATCATCTCCGCTAAAATTCTAGGTAAGCATTTAGTTTTTTTGGCTTATGAATCTGTTACAAATTTCATGATACATGGTCTTTGTGGTCTTATCGATGCTGATGCTTCATGTATGTAGGACAAAAAGTGCTCTAAATTTTATTTTAGTTTTATAGACTAAAATATACCTTTTAAAGATATTAGAATCAAGTTTGAGACTCTTTTTGAAAATGAGATAGATTCAATTAGGTAATTAATCACACCTAAACAAAAAACATTATTAGCGATTTCTAAAGTCTATGTCTAGCAGTAGGTCTATAGATTTATATGTTATGACAGTAGTCATATAAGAAATAAAGTGCTTATCCCTAAGATTTGTTTTATAGTTAAAGATTGTAAATGGCCATTTATTTTCAAAAGAAAATAATTTTCTATTTAATTATCATATAGTATGACCATCAATAAGAGTTAGGGTCAAACTCTTGAATTTGTTAGAATCTATTTGCCAAGGCCTATATTCACTTATAAACAATTATATGTTGCAATATCTAGAGTCACTCATAAAGGAGGTTTGAAAATACTGATAGAAAACTTAGATGAAAAAACAGATTGTTACATAGAAAACATTGTGTTTCAAGAAATTTTTTATGGGCTGACACAAGATTGTTTATTATATGCTTTTTCATTATTTCTTTATAATTGAATATCTCTTTGTAGTTTCTATGAATAAAATGCCTTTTTGTTTGCTATTTATATTCAATATTATTGATATTCTTCGCTTTGAAGTTATAACTTTTTATTAACTATATGTATGTATTTTTACTGTGAGATTTTACTTATTGATTCAATTTCTTTAGATTTGTGATTACTAAGTTTGGTTTATGATTTTATTCTTTTTTTATGTTGGATACTTGCTGGCATCATTTTTTTTATAATTTGTTTATGTGTAAGTAATGAGTCATTATTAGGTTTTAAATCAACTTAAACATCGTAAGCATTCTCAAAGAATCAGAATATGTGTTGTTAGAATGTAGGATTTAGTGTTTCTTGGTTCTGAAAGAAAATTAATAAGTTTTGATCTATTGGTTGTTGATGACAAGGTAAGAATGTAGTTTAAATAATATTAAATTTTTATAATTTGTTAAAAATGACAAGATACAATTATTATGATATTTGTATTTAATGTGTAAAGAGTGCCATGCAGGCTTCAATAAAGAAAAGTGATGCCCATTATTTTAAACCAAAGCTCAAGAAAAGTTCTTTGTATAAAATATCTGATTTTTTGGTTGGGCCAAAGAAAGCATCTTTCAACTCTATTTCAGCTTTTTTTGTCATCTATTTTGTGTGTACAACAAAAATTATTGAAATTTTGATTCGCCTAAATGTTATCCTATGCATTATTTTGAATTCTAGCTTTTTGAATCACTTTAAAAATGTATTGATACCAATTTATTTTTAACAGGTAGTTACTATTCTATTTTAATTAACAATCAAAATTAAGTATCATTATGTTTAATTTTTTATTTCAAATATGAAAAATTTATTGATGCTGCTTATATCTTTGTTTATTTGTAGATGTTATAAGGGTTCTTATAAGTGTTGGATATGTTATAAACATTTATGACAATGACAAATAAGATGAAGTTGGTAGATAAAGTATTTTGCTGTAAAATGAAAAGTTAATATCTATATCATAACTTTGCCTTCTATTTAATTCTTATTTAAAATGATATCAATAATTTTTTTTTTTTATAGTCTAACTTTAAATGTGATATTATTGGCTGCAAATGCTAATATTTTAAAAAAAATTTGCTACAATCGCATTCAAACGTTGTTGTTATCCTTACTGGAATAATTGTCAAACAATTTCAGATTAAGTTTTCTTATTTCTTATTATATTAACTAATTTTTTGTACATTTTTTAAAGAAATTGGATCTAATCCTTTTTTATTAATCTTTTTGACAATTAAAATAGGAGATCCAACTCTGAACAGCTCTTTTGCTACACAGTTATACATTAATTTATCAATTGTTAATACTAGAATTTTGAAATCAAGGTTTGCAATATTGTTATGTGTTGCATTATTCCACTTTGTCGGCAAGAAAAACAAGATGCTGCACCAATAATGAAACCAAGTACTGAAAAAAAGGCTAATGATAATGACCTAATCGTTAAAAAAAAAATTTGAAGACAAGGTAAGTTTTTATTATAAGAAGGACTTTAATATAAAAAATAATTAAAGAATAGTTATTCTTCTTTTTTTTATTTAACTTTTACTCATTTTTTAAATATCTTGATATTTTTATGAACACTTATTGGTTATTATTTCTCTTAGTAGGAGTAAAGAGCCAAAAAAAAGAACCATGACCAATTAAAGTAGTAGCATGTCAACTCTTTTTTACATCCAAATCTTTGTAGTTTTTGGTCTTCAATTTTTTGGTTATCTATGCTGGGTTCATACATTATGAAGAATACCAAACATATTATGTCACAATTATGTTTGGTATATCATCATAATTCTTGCTTCTATCACTTTTAATTATTTCGTAAATAATTAATATATTTGACTTTATCTTTATCATAGTTTATTTATGAACAAAGGAATCATCCTATCATTTTTTGTTTGATTTGTGTTGCTTCTTCACACACTATAATTCATGAAAATTGAAGATTGTTTAAAGAATTGAAAAAAATGTACATTATAGAATGACTATTTGTTTTGTCCTTTTTGAACTTATGTGTGTGTATGTGTGTGTGTGTGTATATACACACACACACCAATGGTAACAATCCTACTGTGATCTTTTAAAAATCACATTGTCTAATTTTTATGTTTAATCTTAATGTTGCACTTTTTGGTTTCACAATTTAATTATCTTTAATATTGTATCATCAGATTGAATGTATCATTCTTATAAACTTTATAGGTTTAAAATATATTTATAATTATTTTCTTCATGCTTTGCTTATCATTTTGTAACTGTTCAAAATATGATTTTAAAATTATTATTTTAAAAAATAAATTATATTTGAAATTGCTTAGAAAAATTTCTTTTGATAACTAACATATTATCAGTATTAATATAGTTAAAACATCACTTTTTTTGCTTTATCAACATAGTTGTTGGTGAATGAAAAATGATAAAATTATATTTAAAATGATATAGCCCTTTTTTTTTATAATCATACAAATTTAAAATAATATAGAAACATGGCTTTTAGTAAAAAAAAATTTATATAAAACTATGTTATTTAAAACTTAAACATCATTTCTAATAAAAATAAGTATTACATTTCTTAAATATTAAATGGGGTCTTTAATTAAAAAATACAAGGAACATTTTGTTTTTCTTTTGGAAACGTGCTATTTAAATGTATTGCAAATACTACATTGAACACGAAAAACATTATGTTTGTAGAATTAAATTAAATATCATGTTTTCTACTTTATCAACATATTTCATTATAAATGAAAATTTATGAACTTATATTTAAAATAATATAACCTATTTTCTAACATTATATAGAATCATGATTTTTAATAAAAAATATTATTGAAAACTATGTTCTTTAAAATTTAAATGTGGTTTTTAATTTTAAATAAATAAATACTGTATTTTTAAAATTTGGAATGGGGTCTTTAATTCAATAACGAAGAAATTTTGTTTGGTAAATGTGGTGTTTAAACCCATTGCAAATATTACGTTTTTAACAAAAAAGACATTTTGTTTGTAAAATTCAACTTAATATCATGTTTTTTTATTTTATCAACATAGTTGATGGTCAATGAAAAAGAATAAACTTATATTAAAAATGATATAAGCCATTTTTTCTAAGGTTAAAACCCATCGATTTATTATCATACGTAAAGAAAGATTGGAGAAAATTTTTAATGTTGAGAAGTTTTTATATAAAATATGTATCAATCTTGTGAATAACAAGATAGATCCTTCAATCTCAAATTTGAAAAAACGTGTCTCCAATGAGAAAAAATGTTTGTTTTTTTATCTCAAATTATTTTTTATTATAAAAATTATAATCATTTTTTTCTTTTTTAGTTTATAATAGTTTATTTTAAATTTTTAAAACATTGTTTTTTTACCTTTTAGATCATCATCAATTCAAAGATAACAAATATGAAACATATGTTAAATTTCCATATGAATAACATACAAAAATGAACATGACTTACATATGAATATATATTATAAGATTTAAAATTTTGAATTTCTATACAAATTACCTGTATTGAACTTTTATCAATATATTAATTTATTCATACCAATAAAAAAAAGATTGGTTTGTCCTCAAGTTCTCATTGTATAAATCTGCATATATACTTATACCATTCATCATGTACTCCGTTTATTTCTTCTTTTGTGAATGCTTCCTTTTGAACCCATTAAAAAAATAATTTTAATAAGTGTGCATTTCATAGTTGTGTTTAGTATGGAAACATATGTTTTTATTTTAAATTAATCTTAACCTTATTTTGTGTATTCATCATATCATTACAAATGACTTCCTTGATGAAGCGAATGATATAATAATCACATTATGAATTTCCTAGTTGATAAGGAACCTGCAAATCATTATATTATCAGCTCAGTTCTCAAGAGGCTTAATATTAATTTAAAACAATTCAAAAAGATAGAACAAACACTAAACTTACCTTAAATCTAACCCCCTGTGACATTTTATTTGCATTATAGATTTTTAATTATCTGAAACAAAAAACAAAAAAAAATCATCATAAAACTAGCATTTCACTAACAAATGAATTGTAAACATAATATAAATTATTTAATATGACTAATATTATTACCCTTTGATCACACTTATTAATTCCTCAGAGCGACTTCTCTTACCTTTTAATGAATTAAAAAAATAAATTTTATATATTGCATTTTGAATAATAAGCAATCGACAATGGCCTTAAATAAATATTATCAACATTTATGTAAGAACATGATGTTTTAATAATTATTAGATTTGTATAAAATTATGTAAAAAATTAATAAAGGAAACAATAAATACATACCATGTATTATAAGATGCAATAAAGTACTTTGCCTTTTTTAGCATTTGAGATGCAAAATACTTTGCCTAGTTCTCTAATGTGCCTAAATTACTTGATATAGAAGTTGGAATAATGAATCCATAAATATTAGTCATATACTTCTCCTTTGTAAATTTGTACAAGAGGCTACATGATAAATACAAATTAATTATAATATCAGTATACATTATATATAAATGTTATTTGATATATATTGATATGAAGATATAAACTAACCTCATATGTACTATTATTTCTGCAATTGATATCTTTTTCATTGAACAAAATCTTGAAATCTCCTTTTCACCAATCCATATTGATAATTGGTGATTAAATAATCTATCTTCAACTTTAACAACTATTTGTGATTGATCAACTAAATTTTGTTTTGCATAACTTTTAAGGCCTTTCATGGTAAATTCCAAAGGTGCATTTTCAACAATTTCAATTTCTTCAAGACTTTCAATAGTAGCATCTAAAGGTGTATTTTTTATATTTTTATCTTGAATAATTTGTTACATACAAAAGTGTATTTATATAAAGTTAAATTCTACTTAACAAACAATCTAGTTAATTAATTCAGAACATATTTTATCGAAAGAAAAGATTGGTAAAAAATTCATCAACAAATTCATCTCTAACATTCTTCATAAAAGATTAACTTGCTATGTTACTCCGTATGATTGTTAATTTTGCATGCAATTCAGGAGTTTGTTATTTTTTGTCAGCAATTATTTAGTAATTTTTTATTTTTGGGGTTTAGTTTTTTTTAAAAATAATTTATTGGAGTAACAAAGCTCCCAATACCTCAAACATGACGAGGTTTATCTTTTGTACCAAAAGTTAATGTTAGCACATCTTTATTGTTATTGAAATTACCATTACCATCTTTGCATCTCATTGCTATGTCATCCTAAAACATAAAATTCATACATAGATAAACATGATATGTTGAAATTTATAAATAGCTGTTAGCATCAAATGATATATAAATTCAATATGAAGTTACCCATCTTTTAAACCAATTCTTTAGTTGCTTCATTAAAATATTCCTCAGTTTTTAATGCATATACTTTTTTTCAAACCTCCTATATTAATATTTTAATATTTGATCCAGATCTTTCCTATATTTATATCAAATATAAGTTTGAAAATTGAAGATGATTGAATTTTATGTTCTTAGAATCTTCTGTATAATACATAATAAAAAATACTTACAAGTTTATGTTTAATATTTGTATATCTTTTTCTTAATGCTCGATAATTATACTTTTTTTGAGCCTTTTTTTTTTAACATCTTTTATTTTCTATTTGCAACAAATTGAAGAACACATAAAACAAATAGCTTTAATAACAAATGAAACAAAATAACTCAAAGTTAATAACCATTTACCAAAAAAAAAAAAAAAGATTGCTATACCTACATTGAAATCATCTGATAATTGAGTTGAAATAAACTTTCTCCATTCTTCATCAAGAATTACATCTAAATATATGTTTGAGAGATAAGCCAGCGTATTAAAGTTGTTGACATGAGGTAATATATAAGTTTGATGCGATCTGCCTTTAAACTCCTTAAATTTTTGCCTAGCAGATTGCAACTCAAGTTTTTTATATTGAGTTGGGACATCAAAGTTTTCCTATAAACAATAAGTTAAAAAATTTAAACAATCCAATCTAATTACGTTCAATAACTAATAAATATTAACAATTAATAATATCAATTTGATTAATATCACTAACCATAACTAATTCTGATATATGATTCTTTTCGCCCACCGTAACATTCCTCCAGCTGTTGTAGTTAATAGATAATATTTCTCGTATAAAACATCCAATATGACTAGCAATTTTTGATGCGACACTTAAAACAAGTTGGCCATCAGCATTAAATTCAACATGTTCTTTCTTACCAATTCCTTTAAGTAATTTATATCGTCCTTTGCCCTTTTTTTTTTCAAACAAGACATATCAACTGAACATTGTTTTTCATCTTCATTTAAAGTAGATATGTATTCTTAAAGATTCATTATATTAACAAATCTATGCAAATGAATATATAATGAACTACATAAGTGAAAAAACATATAAAAACATACTCTACATAATAATTTGTAATCATAAATAGAACCTAATGATTTATAAAACATAGCAACATTATAAAGTCAAATAAATGTAATTAGTTAGGTCAAATGTAAAGAAAGAATCAAATGAACAACATAACTAAGTTAAACAAATGTAATTTGAACCTACAAGTAATAAAATATAGATTATTTTTGTTCGTGGTATGACACACTTAGCTTGAAAATGATTGTTACATGAAACGACACCAACAAAAATATCAGTAACCAAATATCGATGAATATGGCAACAAACGAGATGTTTACTACCTAAAGGTGAATTGATGGTGCAAGGTTTTTATTTTTTAAGTTTTTTTATTTTTTTTTTGTTAAATGGTTTACTCATAGACTGTCTCTGATGTATAAAAAGTGGTACTTAAAATTTTTTTATTTAAACAAAAAACCTTTGTGCTTTAAAAAGAAAACTACTTTTGGAAGATCTTTTTCCCCTATTTAAATTTACTTTTTTTTAAAAAATTCGTTCTATTTGTAGTTTTAATTAAATATCATATTTTTAATTTCAAAAATATTTTTTATAAATTTTTCTAATCAAGTACCCTATTTATACTTTTATAAACACTTCGTTATTGGTAAGCAAAATGCTATACATAAAAAAATGTTATATTTAAATAAAATGTGTTTATGCTTTAAATTATTTAAATTTAAAAAAAAATTTTACGATTTAAAATTAACTTTTTGTGTAAAAATCATATTATTATTTTTTAATTAAATACCACATTTTCATGTAAAAAAAATAGTGCTTAAAACCTGTAATTAAATACTCCATTTGTAACATGATAAATGTGGTGCTTATTAGTTTTTTTTATTTGTTTATCATTGCTTAAACAAAACCTTATAATCTTATAGTTTTCATTCATAAAAATAAAGTTTATGCTTTAATGTTTTAGAATTTTGTTTCTTAAGTGGATTACTGATATCGTATTCTCAAAAATAAATTTATAATTATCACTTAAATATAATTTTTATTATCAAATATCCAACTTATACTTTTTCTAAACACTCCGTTTTTACTTTAGAAAGAGTAATGCTAATTTTTTTATTTAAGTAAAATATATTTTTGCTTTAAATAACTTAAAATTTGGAAAAAAAAATTTCATGATTCAAAGTTACCTTTGTCTCTAAAAATTGTATTATTATCATATTTAATGAAATACCCCATTTTTACATAAAAAAATGTAGTGTTTATAATATGTGTTAGCTTTTTAGAAAAGATGGTGATTCAAGAAGGGAAGTAAATTAGATTTTTTCAAATTCTTTTTCAATAAATGATTTCAATATGATTGAATGGAAATTAAAATCAATATCAAAATATGATGCAAATAACAATAAATTAATGACTATAAGCAAATATAAACTATAATCAAAATAAAAAGATGAGAATAGAGAAATCAAATACCATAATTTATAGAGGTTTGGTTGTTTTCTACAAGGCACCTACGTCCTCTCTCTTGATTTTTCATACTAAGGCTTCAATCCATTAATTGAAGAAAAACTCTTACAAGATATAAACATATATTGTACTAAATCTCTATTTTTTTAAGGCTTAGATACAATCTCTACTCTTATAATATCAAAAAGATACTTCACTTTTTGTTTACAAGATAACCTAAATAATTTTTACAAATTAAAATACCTTTCAAGGTTGAGTGTTTACCTAATGAAATATAAAAAAATTTGATGAATGAACAACAACAATGATTTAAATACAACAAATATAAAAGATATTGAATTTAAGCTATAAATTCATTAGAAAGTAGATTTAAAGAGCTTTCTAATCGTACAAAATTCAAATATTAAAACTTTGTAAATTAATATAGAAAAATAAAACAAATTCAATATTGAAAAACTTTGTTATTGTAAAACAACTTTATTAAGTTAATCTATTTCTCAAAATCAATATTATGAAAATTATATTAGGTCCAAAATGAATAAGTTCACTTTAAAAAGAACAATTAGACTTTCATTTAAGCTTAAATAAATAATCTTTAAAGATAGATTTGGTTTGAGAAATATGAAAACAAGAAAGGTTTGTTTAAACTTTGAAAAACATATTATTTATTTAGTTCTAAAATATAAAACTTAAGAACATGTACTAAATAAATCTTTTTCAAAATCTTGATTAAACTTATTTAGCTTAATGTTTTATCATTTTAAAATAAGGATTAATTCAAGACTAACAATCTGAAATTAAATACTCCATTTATAGTATGATAAACATGGTGATTTTTTGTTATTTATTTATTTATTTATCGTTGTTTAAATAGATCTTATAATCGTGTTATTTTCATTCATAAAAATAAAGTTTATGCTGTTAAGTATTTTATTTTTGTTTGTTAACTGGTTTACTGTATCATATTCTCAAAAATAAATTTGTAATTATTACTTAAATACTTTCATTTTTAATTAAATACCCTGTTTTGACTTTAAAAGATATAGTGTTTGTATAATTTAATTAAATACTCTATTTATACTATTATAAATGTCGTCATTACTTTTTATTATTTAATTTTAACTGTTTAAACAAATATTATAAACTTTTTATCTCCAACCATTAAAAAATTTTGCATATTAAATTATATATTTTATTTATTAAGTCATTTTTTAATATCATATTTACTCCGTTTGTTATGTGAGAAATAAAAGAAAATAATTCATTCAAAAAATATTTTTGAACAAGTACATTTTTTAAAACAAAAACCCTAAACCCAAATTAATAAAATAAAACTGAAACCTATAAGTCGTATAACATCATTTTTAACTCAACTTCATCTTCTCAGTTAACAAAGCAAATAATATTTAAATCTTTAGTAAAACCTATTTGACTTTTCATTTTCTTTATTTAAACAAATTCCTCCTCAGCCTTTTCATTTTTTCACACTCTTAGAATTTAAGTTAAACTCTTTCTTTCAAAAAATAAAAACCTTAAAAGCCAATCTTTGAAATTCTTCAACAAATTGAAAGCTGTGGAGTATAAAGTCTATTGAAAATGATCAACTCAAAAGATAAAGTATTGAAAACCTTATGAATCTTTATCATGTCCAAAAAATTTTTAAGGTTTTGGATTAAGATGATGTTACTAAAGATTTCATGGTAAACAAATTGTTGTAAAATATTTTTTTTCCTTTTCTACATTTTCTAATTGTTTTAGATTATAGAAATCAATAAAAGCATAAATTTTAATTTGTTTTTCAATTTCTACTCTGTATCGTTTGAGATCTTCAACAAATGCTCTGGTCATTGAACAAAAAGTCTATCATTTGTTACTTTATTATATGCGCATATATATATATATGTATTCTTTGTTATCAATATAAACTTGTAATTAATTTTTTTTTCTATTCTATCCTTTGTAATCTTAATGTCATGCAATTTAATTCTCTATATTCTAAGTTTATTATTGTTCATTAAATAAAATAACAACTTTCTTTCTATATTTTATATTTATAATTTACATATTTATATCAATATATAAATCCTATAATATGCTGATTTGTTCTTTTTGTCATAATGAATCTAAAAACACAAGTTAATTCTGATTAATAATGTATGTATATCTCTATTTAAATTTATGATAACAGACTATTGCAAATTAACATTATGGTTAAAGAAACTTCCAATCGATTGCATGAACACATATGTACATTACGCTAAAACTCTAATTACCATAAATCTTAAAAATTTACTTCCTACTCAATTCAAATTGGATTTATTTAACATTAATGGTCAATTATATTTGAAAAATGGTTAGAAAGCTTTTATTGATGCACACTACTTGCAATTTGGTAATGCATTTACCTTGAACTGCAATAATTGTATATCTTTTCATGCATTTCTATATGTTGAAATTAGTGATGTTATCATTGGAGACATCTTTCGAGCAAGATTAGCTAATATCTTGATTTCAAATATCTTTCATATAAAAACAATATGATTATCTTATGATTTTTTTCTTAAGATTCTATTTCTTTAATTTTGTAATTGAAATAAGACAAAAAGCTCAAGCAAGTTCTTCAAATATAAAAAAAGAAAAGCGTGCTCAGTCAATTAGTGCAAAAAAAAAAAGCCTACCAATGTTATTTATCTTGATAATACTATCACTGAAACAGACTAGCATGACAAAATTTGCACCGATGAAGAAGATGAAACTGATAATGAGAACCATGATTTTGATGCAACATTTGAAGCTACCATGATAAGGACCAATGTTGAAATATCATGTATGTTGGTAATACAACTTATATAACTTGTTTTCATATAATTTCTGCAATATTTAAATAATTTAAATGTTTTAATGATTTATTGTTTAATTATTGTGAATCATTATTTTTTCAACCGTTTTTAAATTGCAACATATTCCTGCTACCTTTTATAAAGAGTCCCTTCCACAACATGATGTCGATGTTGTCTTGATGGTTCTACAAAAGCGCACAAGCTGACCTATTCGATTTAGATATTTAGAGAAAAATAAAACTCTTTTAAGTGGTTGGAGAAAATTTGTGATAGACAATTGGTTGATCTCTAAGGATCATTGCTTTTTTCAAATGGTTGAACAATGTTTATTCTATGTTCTAATTAATAGAAATTAGATGTGTAAAACTTAACATGCATTGCTTAATATTTTGTTTAAACTCTAATATTACTTTATAGCCATTGTTTTAGCTGCTTTTGTATCTTTTTTATTGACATCTTTAAGCAAATATTTTTTAATATTTAATCTTATTAACTGTTTATATGATATATGATTAGTGTGGTGTGATTCTATTTAAATTTTTTTCCTTTGGCAGAGAGCAATTCTTGTAGCATTGCGCCAGCAGTATTCTACTAAAGATAAAAAGAGAATTTCAATAGAATCAATATAAACTACATTTTTAAGATAAAAAAAATAGACCAAAAAATATAGTTTCCTTAGAAAACTTCAACAAAATTGATCTATCCTTAAAATGAAAGTTAACTACATGATTTAGTATATTTAAATGTGTAGTTAGAATAAGTTTTATGATGAATGCATAGCTTAGGTATTGGAATTTAAAATTAAGGATTGATGTGATAAATTTTATATTTAAATATGTAGATTTATTTTGATAAAATTTAATTAAATATTAAATTTATTTATTTAATTTTGGGATTTGATTTATAATTTTATGTTTGAGTTATATATATTTATTATTTAATAAATTTTTATTTTGTCTTTTTTTTTATGATGATGAAGCATTTCATAATGGTAAATGTAATATAATGACAAATTTTTTAATTATCATGCTTATTTAAAAAATTACATATAAATTATATAAAATTTAAAGCCAAATGACATCTTTGTCCTTGGATACATAAAAAACATATATGTAGTCTATATAGGAAAGATTTAGATAAAAATTTTTAGGAGAAATTTATGAAATTTTTTACTAAAAACGATTAAATAAAAACTAAATAAAAAATAAAAATCGATAACTTAAAAGATTTTATTACGTAAATCAAGTATGAAAAATTAAAAAAGAAACTTTTGATATATTTTTTTAGATAAGTGTTTTTAGTAAAAATTTTTATAGAATTTTTATTAATTAATAAGTACATATCAAATTTAAATTATGAATAATATTTTTAAATTTTTTTTATATATTATTGATTTGTATATTAAACTCTATCAAGATTTGAATTTTTTATAAAATTATTTTTTAGAAATTCATAAATTCTATTAAAAAAACATTATTTAAGTATCTAATATATAAAATTTGAAAGGATGTCCCTGGCATACCACGTGTCAATCCCTAATTTTTTTTCTTTTTTATAAAATATTTAATTATTTAATAAAAATTTTCTCTAATTTTTTTAAAATTTTTAAAAATATATTTTTTAAAAGATTTTATTTTTAATGTGCGTGACTCACTTATACTAAATTTTCTTTTTGCTTTCCTTTTTTAACTATTTTTTACTTTTTCCCTTTAAAAAATTTAATAAATGTTTTCTAAACTTACAAAAAATATCTTTTTAAAAATTTTATTTTTTATACGTGGATCCACTTATACCAAACTTTCTTTTTGCTTTTCTTTTTTTTTTTTTTATCTTTTTTTAAACCTTTTTCTTTTTAAAAATATTTAACAATATTTTTTAAATGATAACAAATATATTTTTTAAGATTTTATTTTTTATGTGTGGGATCCATTTAGAGCAAATTTTTTTTACTTTTCCTTAAACCCTTTTAAAAATTTTTTTAAAAAATATTTAATAAATATTTTCTTTAGATATTATGTTTTTTAGACTTGCTTGGTAATAATAGTATGTTACATGTTTTTTTAATTATTTTCATTTTTATAGTTAATAAATATTTTTTTAATTTTAGTTTTTTTAGTCTCATTTGATATTAAGAATATGACATGTGTTAAGTCATTTGACTTTTTTTTTCACTTTTGCTTTATTTATTTATTTTTTTAAAAAAATATTTAATGTTTTTGAAAAACATAATATTAAAATTTATTTAATCTCAACCAATCTATCAATGTGTCTTTTTTTGTTTTTACTTTTATAGATTTTTTGTTTTTTTGCTTAGATAAATTTTGTAAAAAAAAATATTGGTGTTTATATGGCACCTCAATTTACTTTTTTTTTTATCAGATAAATTTATCAACAAAAGAAGCTAATTCATAGCAATGGCAAAACAGAATATCAAATAAATCTACATTCAATTAGGATGTCCACGTAATATTTCAACAAGTTTTATTTTATTTTTTTTCTTTTCTAAATTTTATATCTTCACATTTTCTTAGTTTTTCCTTTTTTTCATTTTTTTAATAAACATAATTTTATAAAAAAAAGATGGATTTATCCATGTGACACCCAATTTGAGTTTTTTACCTTTTTTTAAAATTTTTTTTTTAGTAAGCTAAATTTTGAAATGTAATATCTCAATTGATAAAGATGTTAAAATCGAGATTCAATTGAGACTAGTCGAATTTTTTTTTAAAAATGGCAAGATTAGATCATAAGCATGTTTATGGTACTTTATTTTGACTTAGTGTGTATAAAAAATATATATTTTATTATTTATTTGGTTTTATATATATATGTGTATTATATTAATAAAATAATTCTTTTTACCTTAACTTATGAAATTTTTTAAACTCAATATTAGATGCCAATATAGCATCTCCTATCTGGCTTTTTTTTTTTCTTTTTTAGTTTTTTTCAAAGTTATTTCTTTTACTCTTTTCTCGTTTATAACTTTTTTTTTGTAGTTTTTAAATTAATTATACTAAAAAAATGAGCTAATTGAAATATACACGTTTCATGCTCATTCTTTTTCTTTTTTTTTTATTTGATAATTTTTTGCAACAAAAAAAGATGAATAGATATGAAAAAATAAAAAAAATTATCTTCAATTAGGTTAAATAATTTGAAATATAATAAAATAATATGATATAAAAATAATACGAAAAAATTTTAAAATAACATAAATTAAAATTTTAATAAAAATATATATAAATTTAATATAAATTAAATTATATTTTTTTATTGATATAAATTATAATATATAATTTTTAAATAAAATATAATATAACTATAAATATTATTATTTTATAAAATATAAATATACAAATTATTAAATGTAGCTGCGACAATGCGCAGATGGCTTCCTAGTGGTACTTAATTTTCGTTTACTTTCTCTCTGGATCCGACCATAGGGTAAAGAAATTAAAAAAAAAGAAAAGAGAATAATATAAAATGATGTTTCCATCAGTCATCAGTCATTGCTCATGGATTCCAAGAATCTCAATGGATTCCATCAATGAAGCAAATGCCAACACTCTCGAAGTCAATAACAGATAACTATTGGTAGGCGCAGAAATAATCTTTAATTCAAAGGACACAAAGCTTACGTTGTACGTTTTTTGGTCCAAACAATATTTAACCTTTCTTTTAGCTTTCACAAGACTTAGTAAACTGTTTTTTGTTTCTTTCTTTTCTCCGACATCGATCGTCTTGGTTTTCTCTCAATTGCTTTGTTTCTGATAATCCCAATTTGCTGAAGAAAGATCGAATCATGTCAATAGTTGGAGAGGCTGCTCTTTCTGTTTCGTTTGAGCTCTTGTTTCACAAGTTAGCTTCTTCCGACTTTCTCAACTCTGTTACTGAAAAATAAGTCCGCAGGAAGCTGGAGGAGTGGCGCAAAATACTGCCGAGTATTCAAGCAGTGCTCAACGATGCTGAGGAAAAGCAAATGAACGATCAGAGTGTGAAAATTTGGTTGGCTGAACTACAAGAGTTGGCCTATGATGTGGATGACGTCTTGGACGAGTTCGCCACCGAAGCTTTACGTCGCAAGTTGCAAGGAAGAGATGAAGCCAGCTCAAGTAAGGTACGGAGATTCATTCCTGCTTGTTGTACTAGTTTCATTCCCTCTGCCTTTATGTTTAATAATCAGATGATTTCTAAGATGGAAGAGATCACCGCTAGACTGAATAGTTTGGCACTACGAAGAAGTCAATTGGAATTGAGGGAGATTAGTGGAGGTGGAAGGTCTATGAATATGAAATCCAGGCTGCAACCTACTTCTCTGGTGGATGAAGCTCATGTGTTTGGTAGGGAAAAACAAAAGTTGGAAATACTTGAATTGCTCAAAAACAGCGATGGCGGTGAAGATGGAGTTGCTGTGATTCCCATTTTTGGAATGGGAGGGGTTGGTAAGACAACTCTTGCCCAACTTGTTTACAATGATGATAGCATTAGCAATCTTTTTTATCTCAAGGCTTGGGTATGTGTTTCTGATGATTTTGATGCAATTCATATCACAAAGACAATTTTACAGTCAATTACTTCAGAGTCTATTGATCAAAATGATTTAAATTTGCTGCAAGTTAAGTTGAAGGAGAAGTTATCTGGGAAAAGGCTTTTGCTCGTTTTGGATGACATTTGGAATGAGAATTACAATGATTGGACCATCTTGCGCTCTCCTTTTGGGGTGGGAACAAAAATTATTGTCACAACTCGGAGTGAAAAAGTCTCATCAAATGTGGTTACTGTTGAACCTTACCCCTTGCGTCAGTTATCGTATGATCATTGTTTATCTATATTTACCCATCATGCATTAGGGGTAAGAGATTTCAGTGGACATCCACAATTGAAAGAAGCTGGAGAGAACATAGTAAGAAAGTGCAATGGGTTGCCTTTAGCAGCAAAAGCCACTGGGGGCTTGTTACGCACTGTTATGGATCAGCATGCATGGAAAGATATATCCAATAGTGAGATATGGGATTTACCAAATGAGCAATGTGGCATAATGCCAGCTTTACGGTTAAGTTATCATCATCTTCCTTTGCATTTGAACCGATGCTTCGCATATTGTTCTATTCTTCCTAAAGATTATGAATTTCAAGAACAGGAGATAGTTTTGTTATGGAGAGCAGAAGGTTTTTTACAGCAGATAAAACCTACGAGTCCAATTGAAGGTCTAGGTAACCAATACTTTCGAGATCTACTATCAAGGTTATTTTTTCAAATATCTAGTACGGATAAATCTAGATTTGTAATGCATGACCTTGTCAATGATTTAGCTCAATCAGTTGCAGGAGAAATATGCTCAAAATTGGAGGGTGATAAACGGCCGCAATTCTCAGAGCGCACTCGACATTTCTCTTATATTGTGGATCGGTATGATGGGGTGAAAAAATTTGAAACAATTGATAAAATGAGGTTCTTACGAACCTTTTTGCCATTTAAGTTGTCAAGTGAATGGTTTAATTACCATTTAAGCAACACCGTCCTCGCTGATGTGTTGTCTGAACTTAGATGTCTAAGAGTGCTTTCTTTGAAGGGATATTGCATCAACGAGTTGCCAAATCATTTTGAAAATTTAAAACATCTATGCTATCTAGATTTTTCTTATACGGTAATCAAAAGATTACCTGATTCACTCTGTACCCTTTGCAATTTAGAAATCCTGATATTAAAGGGGTGTAAAAGCCTTGAAATGCTACCCTCAAAAATAGGAATTCTAGTAAACTTGCAGCATCTTGATATTACTAGTGCAAATTTATTAAAAGGGATGCCTTTTGGAATTGGTCAACTAATCAATCTTCAAAGACTGTCTAATTTTATTTTGAGCAAAGGTGATGGACATCAAATACGAGAGATGTAGAACTTGTCAAATCTGAAAGGTGATCTTTCTCTTTCAGGGTTGGAGAACATTGTTAAGGCTCAAGATGCATTGGAAGCTAAGTTAACTGATAAGTCAGGCCTTGATGAGTTAAAACTTAAGTGGAGTGTAGATTTTGATGACGCTACAAGGCATAAAGAAGTTGAAGAGGAGGTGTTGAACTTTCTTCGTCCTCATAGAGGGCTTAAGGAGCTCACCTTAAAAAATTACGGTGGTACAAGATTTCCAACTTGGGTGGTGGATCCTTCATTTCAAAATTTGTTGTCTTTGAATCTCAAAAACTGCAAAAATTGCAAATCACTACCATCAATTGGAAAATTACCCTTTCTCAAAGATCTTTTTATTGGGGGAATGGATGAGGTAATGAAGGTTGGTGTTGAGTTTGTTGGAGAGAATAAGGCAAATGCATTTGCATCGTTGGAGAGATTGTGTTTTCAGGATATGCCAAAATGGAAGGAGTGGGACCTTTATGAAGCTGATGAGCAAATTATGAAATTCCCAAGCCTCAAAAAGCTTTCCATCATTAACTGCCCCCAATTGTTGGGAAGGTTGCCTGAACATCTTAATTCCTTAGAGAAGCTTCTAATCCGTAGTTGTACAAAATTGGTGGTTTCAGTTTCAAACCTTCCAATGCTGGTTGGATTAGAGATAGATGGGTGTGCAGAATTGTTGTTTGGCGATTATGCATACTTTCGCTTGTTGAAAAAAGTCTCTCTTTCAAATATTTTCAAGTTTTGTACTCTCATGGAGAGGCTGGTGCCAAGCTTGACCAAAGTTGAGTATTTGAAGATTGATGGTTTCAAGGAACTTACACATGTATCGCAGGGGGAATTGGGATTACTAAGGCATCTAAGGTCTCTCCGTAATCTGAAGATTTATAATTGTCCACAACTGGTATTGTTAGAGCCAGAGGAGTAGAGGAGGAACAGTTGCAACTTGGGAAGCTTTGCAATATTGAATTTCTTAAAATAAGTAAATGCGAAAGGCTTAAGAGACTGCCACAACTCTTGCACTTCCTTAAATTTCTCAGAGAGATAGCAATTTACGAATGTCCAAGCATAGTTTCTTTTTCAAAGAATAACTTTCCTCCTGCTTCAAAAACATTGACGATCAATGATTGTGTGAATTTTCAGCAATGTTTGTTGGATGAAGGAGAAAATATCTGCATCAGTAACACATCTCTTCTTGAGTGCTTGGCAATTGAAGGGTGTCCATCTCTAATTTGTTTATCATTACCTATTAGCCTTCAATATCTTGTAGTTTCGAACTGCTCCAAGCTAGCTTCCTTATCATCAAGCGGCAAGTTACCCTTAGGGGTTAAAAAATTAGTTATTCGTAATCTCCCGGAGCTGGAATCCATCACACAAGCAATTCATGAAAACGCTTGTCTTGAATGTGTTTGTATTTGGAGTTGTAAAAATGTCAAATCTTTGCCGCGAGGATTAGACAAGCTCAACCATCTTCGGAAGATTGAATTAGCAAGTTGTCCAAATCTGGTTTCCTTCTCAGAAAGTGGGTTGCCAACCACCGAGCTAACAGACCTCTCAATCTTGGGGTGTGAAAATTTTAAAGCTCTGCCCAATTGCATGCACAACCTCACCTCTCTTCAGATATTGGTGCTGCATAGATGTTCAGCTGAAACATCGTTTCCAGAGGAGGGTTTTCCAACCAACCTAAAAGTACTTTCCATCTCATCACCCAAAATTTGTAGGTCACTACTTGAATGGGGATTGCATAGGCTCACCTCTCTTAAAGAAGCTTCTATTTTTGGTGAAGGATGTTTGGATGTGGTGTCATTTCCTCAAGAAGAGGCTGGAATGATGTTGCCTCCCTCTATCACCAAAATCTTCATAGCAAATTTCGAAAATCTGAAATACCTGTCCTCCAAGGGCTTTCAAAATCTCACCTCTTTCAAGAATTATCCCTTCATAATTGCCCTAAGCTCACATCTCTTCTGGAAAAAGACGTGCTTCTCTCGCTTTTAAGACTTTATGTTTCACTGTGCCGTTTGCTAAAGGAAGGGTGCAAAAGTGATACAGGGCGAGACTGGTCCAAGATAGCCCACATACCTTTTGTTTCAATTGACGACTGAAGGATCATTCCAAGAAGTGGAATTGAAATTAACAGTGCTGATGAATTCTTCACGCTGGAAGACAGGTATTAAAGCATTTAGAACCTTGGTCTGATAATTAAATACCGATTCTTTTTTTTTTTTTTATGTTATATATAAATAGCAGTAAGATAACTTTTACCTATTATTGATGATTAATCTTACAGCCAATTGAAGTTCGAAAAGTAAATCAGTGACAAAGTGTGGTTGCTATAACTCCATTCAAAGCTGAGGTACTTGCAAGTTTCTCATTTTTGTTCCATCTAAACTGAAATTTACCATTAAAACATTCATGTTCCCATAACTTCAGGCATTTCAAAGATGCATAATGTGAAACTATTGGTTCGGCCTTCAGACCCTCTAAAACTGATAAAATCATCAAGGAACTAAGGTCAGTTCATTCTCAACAGCTTGTAAATATAATGTTTCTCTGGGAAAAATTGTTCTTTTGTTTGTTTGTGAGCATATTTCATTTAATTTTAGAAAAAAGCTAATAACATTTTCTTTAAAGAACATTAGCTCTTTCTCTGTCTCTCTTTGGTGTGCGGTTTACAATTTTTAGTCAGGCCATATATGCTTCCCTTGCTCTAGGTGGACGGTGGACTATATTGTTTTGTTGTAGTCTTTTCATGTATTTACTTCTTTGCACAATCTTTTGCAAATTTATCAGAGATTGCTTATCTTGAAAGAAGCAGGTGAAAGGGAATAAATTTCATCTGTAATTTATTTTTACTTTCTGTTTATAGTTCTTCAGAAAGGGAAATGAGTGCCGAAAGTAAAATCACCACTATGCTATTGGCAGAACCTGAGCTCTCTCAATCGAGAAGGTAAGCAGCACCTCACTTCAGTTTTGTTTCCATAAGAGTGTTAAATTAAAATTTAATTTTAATACTTGAAAATGCTGGATGATGAGATGTTAATGACCTTTTTTTGGATGTGGAATTGAATTCTGCTTTGGTTTTGTTGGGAATTGGGATCATTTGTGTCTTATTTGCTGCCGCTGCCATTTCCATTGCCACCACAGCTGCCGCTACTTTCCCCTTTCTTTCTTAGGTTACTGAGGTCTCTCTTATTAATTATTATTTCTATAATAAAGGGGAGTTCATTCCCCCTTCTATTGCCAAGTGTTGACCCCTCAATGGATGCATAATTGTGATCCATTTGGAGGAAGAGAGTTGCCTGGGTTGTGGAGAGAACAATTTCCCTATAGGAGGGTGTATAGTTTGCTAAAGAGCTGAAGGTATCCCTATCTATTGCCAAGCAACTTTGTCCATAAGTTTCATATGTAACATGTGAAGAAACTTGATTTCTTGGAGAGGAATTGCTTATGGAAGAAATGATTCCTACGTTTAATGGTATTGACTTGGAGAATGTTTAAGTTGCTTGGAAAGGATAATACTTTATGGAGGACGATTCATGCTTACTGGGGGAAGAAATTCACTTCTTGAGAAAGCTCTAAACGCATTCAATGCATCAGTAACTGCCATTTGATTCTTTGCTTATAATACTCCATATCAGTTTGCTTCCTACCAACCACTTTTTCTTATTGGTGAGTTCCTTTTGCTTCTATTTTCATGCTTTTGTGCCTGCCATACACCTATCTTTTAAACTTTTCTTTCTTCTTAATCAGTCTGCTATTGTTGTTTTGCTTTTACATTGTTTCAATCTAACTGTTGGTTTGCCGTTGATGACTCATTTATTTTGAAGTATTACTTCTCAAATGTAAAAAAGAAATATATAGCAGAACTTGGATCTTTTTTGGTCTTCTTTTCCTTTGATATATTTGCTTTACCATAGGCATTTCTATTACTCAATTTCTAATATTATCTTTTAGGGATATCAACTAGAATAATCAGGTTTGTAAGTATCAATTTTTCTGTGTGATTAACAGTGGTTAATGAGTTGGTGTTTGTTGTTGAGAACTTATGTCTGATTTAAGGTTGTGGTTTTCCCTTGGTCAGGTTAATTGTTATGATATTAAGTTGCTTCGTTTTTAAGAGCTTGATTCTAGAAACATGGTTCAAATGTGAGAGGGAAAAATTGTTAGAAGAAATAGACTTTATTATCTTTGGCAATGTGATTTTGGTGAAGTTCTTATTTTATCACTTATATTGTGTGAACCAGATATAGTTCCACTCTGATGGTGCTCTATCACCTTTCTGTTTGCCTTTTGTATAGGGAAGAACTAGCTCACTCATAGAGAATATATCTTTGAATGCATCCAACAAGAATGATCAATTAAATCATAGTATGGTTCTAGACAACTCCAAATCAGAAGAAAAATACAATTGCCCTCAAGATGAAGATATGGATGTTCCAGATATTCTGGAGGAGATAATTGAGATGTTACTTTCTGGATTGAAAGACCCTGTATGTCTTAAGAATAAGATTCTGTTATGCGAACTTATGGCTCTCTTATGTAAACTAGCTCCTAGGAAAGTTCTGAATGATTTTGTTGTCATCTCTGGACTTCTATTTACCTTGTTGACTTCATCTTTCATCAAAATATCATATTTGGGCACCCTTGGATAGAAGCTTGACATGAATTTATGGATTCTTTTTGATGAGCAACACATTCATTTTTTTTTTCGCTCATTTAGACTGCTTATTTGATTATCAGAGATTTGGTATGTAGGACACTGTTGTATGCTGGTCTGCTGGAAAAGGTATAGTGTGTGTAACTTCACGTTTAACATCTACGCTCTCAGAAGAGGTCTTGTCATCTGTATTGGAGCTGTTTACAGTTGGTGAGGTATGCTGATGCTGTTGCTCTCTTTTATATCTTATTCCCCCTAATGAAATGGAAAATTGGATCTGTTATGCATATCTAACAATACTGTAATTCAATTGCATTCCTTCTAAACTATTCTTGAACCATTTTTAGCTTGTACATAGACTATAGGAGTCATGCTGATATGTAATGATTTCTCAGGGAGATGGTTCATGGCATGGGGGTTGCTTAGCATTGGCTGAACTGGCAAGGAGAGGATTGCTCTTACCTACCACTCTCGTTGCTTAGCATTGGCTGAACTGGCAAGGAAAGGGTTGCTCTTACCTACCAGTCTTCCCAAAGTTGTACCTGTTGTTGTAAAAGTTGTGCGGTTTTTAACCTTCTCAGACTAATTGAATTACTATGAACCTTAGATGAAGTTCTTCCTTTGATCCATAAAAGTTGATATGGTTGTAATGTTTCATCCCCGATGGCAATTGCATGCCTGAGCATGGTTGACTTACATTTTTCGTAGAAATTATTTGTTTCAAATGAGTTTTGGATCAAGGGTCAAATTTATTTGCTGATTTTGAGCTGTTTCCTTGACAGGCATTACTTACATAATGGTGTTCAAAGAGGTCCGCATAGTGTTGGTTCTCATGTACGTGATGCTGCTGCCTATGTTTGTTGGGCATTTGGTCATGCATATTATCATACAGATATGAGAAATGAATTGAAGCAGCTTGCTCCCTACCTATTAAGTGTGGCCTGCTATGATCATGAAGTGCTGACCTCTGTGTATTTGTCTTGTTCTGTAGTATAAATTCTGCTCATGAGCATAATATTTTATTAGTTTTATTTCGCCATACTAAAGATTTTGATATATTCATTAGGTTAACTGTAGAAGAGCTGCTGCAGTTGCTTTTCAGGAGAATGTAGGAAGACAATGGAATTACCCACAAGGCATTGACATAGTGAATACTGCTGATTACTTTTCGCTTTCATTGTGAGTGAAGTCCTACATCCATGTTGCCATCTGTGTTGCTCAATATGAAGGGTTTCTTCATCCATTTGTGGATGAGCTTCTGCATAACAAGATCTGTCACTGGGTATGATCTGATGTTTAAGTTAAAGCTTATGTTCATTAGAGGAATTTCTAACTTTTCTGTATGTTGTCCTGTCGTATGGAGAATATCCTGCCATTTCTTTTTATATCTTGAAGGACTTTATTTGGGTTAAATAAGCAAAGATTTATAAGCGTTGCCATTCTTGTGTTGAGTTATGATGTAACTTGTGCTTTCTCTTCTACATTTTAGATGTTTCACCAGATGCTGAACTTTTGAGAAAACTATGGCCTTTAAAGAGCGACCTGTTAACGTGATGTTGCTACTTGGTTTTTAGCTTGGTAAAGTAAGTTCAGACTCATTCAACAAGTTAGATAATAGGATAGCAACGCTGATGGATCTTTTTTGCATGGAAAGGCATTAACTCGCAGATCGCAGGGGAGGGGGCATTAACTGGGGTTTTAGAAGATAGCAAAACTGTTGGGATTTGCCTTGAATCTCAGAATCCCATATCGAAAGTTAAGTGAGTTTGAGTTTGTCTTGTATCCCACATCGGGGAGTTTAGTAAAAGTATAAAGGGTTTCACTCTTATAAATAAGATGTTTTGGTTTTAGTTTAGTAACCCCAGAGAGTTAGACACCAAGAGAATAGCTAAGTGAGTAGGCTATTAAAGGGTGTAATTGGGTTTTGGGTTAAGTTTTGAGTAAGGAGTTTTAGGAGACTTTTCTCATTCTAAAAGTCTCACAATTGTAAAGATTTATTTTATAGTGGATTAAGTTTGGATCATTTTGAGTTGGGCCGAACCAAATATATTTGTGTGTTTTTATTTTTGATTTGAGCTTGTTATTTTGTGTGTGGTTGCTACTTATAATTTTATGTAGGTTAGGGCTTCATTAATTGACCTAAGGACTAAGTGTTTGTTTATTATTATACCTCAGATAATTCAAAGGATCCATGTAGTTCTAACAACAACCAAAGCTTTAAAGCCTTTTTCTGTTTTATATAGTTGGAGTTTTCATTAAAATTATCATTATTTTTTCCTCGTGGTTGTTATTGCTAGTACTTTTACTCCTTTATTTTTTCAAATTAAAATTCTAGTTTTATATATTTGAGTGGAGCATGTGGCATGCACTAGGATGTTATGTTTGGTTATTTTTTACCTGAATTATTGTAGTAGTCATCAATCATCACCGTTTTTTCTTTGGTTATCGTGTGACTTTTGATGTGCACCAGTTAGGAGCAGATGACTTTTTCATGAATTATAATTTATTTCTTCAGGATAAGGGCTTGAGAGAGCTTGCTGCAGAGGCACTTGCTGCTCTTGTCAGATATGATGCTGCATACTTTGTAGACTCTGTTGTGGATAAGTTAATTCCTTTTACTCTGTCATCTGATTTATGCACACGCCATGGTGCAACCTTAGCTGCTTGAGAACTTGTTTTGGCTCTACATCAGTGTGGTTATGATCTTCCCATTGGTAGGCTATAAGTATATAGTTAATTAATGGAAAATTCAAATAAATTCATCATAAGTTTGATTAGATTTCTATTTGGGGATGCTTCCATGTTTCAGGTTATTCTTATCCATTTGTGGTTCTAATGCACCTTTAAAACGGAACAATGTCACGAATTGAGAATTCGCTGACTGCATCTTGATGTTTGCTTGAATAATGCAATGTTTCAGAAATATTTTGGAAACAAAATAGCATTTGTCAAAATGCTTATTTTGAAATGTTTATAAACATAAAAGCAAGATTTAGATTAGAAAATGCTTGGTTAGTAAGTATCACTGGCAGTTGCTGCTGTAGTGTAGGCTTTGGTGGGTTTAGTTGAGTGATTAGTATTCTATAGGTGTTTGGTAGGAGGGGGAAGATGTCACGGCAGATGCAATGAGTCAGAGCCTTCTCATACTCCTTGATGAATTGAAATCAAAACTCCATAAAAGATTGAGAAAATCAATTTACTTGTCTGCTGCTTTCATATGTCTTATAAAATGTCATTTTATCTTTGTCTCTCATTCAATCAAGTAGTTGCTATTTGTTCAAGCTTTTAATCCATAAATTAAGCCTCAGTTCCCTACTTTTGTGTTTATGCATACAGATAAAAAGAAACAAGTTTCTGGTATCGTTCCTGGTATTGAGAAAGCACGCGTTTTTCAGGGAAAGGGTGGAGAAATAATGCGTGCAGTTGTTTCCCGGTTTACGGAATGCATCTCATTCTCTCGACTACCTTTGCCAGAGTAAGTAAAACAAAGTTTGATTGATACCCTTAACGAGAATTTGAGACATCCTAACTCTCAGATACAGGTGCTTCTTTTGTGATATAAGATGTGTTTCTTTTTTTTCCTTAAAACAGATTTTTTTTTCCTTTAAGTGATTTGCTATCTTGAATTGAGAATCAAAATTATCATCTGACATACAGACTGCAGCTGTGAAAGCCCTAAAGCACTTTGTACAGGCATACCTTGTTGCTACGGATAATAAAGGTGCTGTTGATATAACATTGAAGTACCTGCAACTCCTGGATGATTCAAATGTGGCTGTAAGAAGAGGATCTGCAATGGCATTGGGTGTTTTACCCTATGAATTGTTGGTTAATCATTGGAGGGATGTGATTTTGAAGCTTTGCAGCTGTTGTGCAATTGAGGTACAAGTTCTCACTGTGAATAAGTTTCTCAGTTAAAGAACTGTGGATGTTTGACTGATTTAAGTGTATTTTCTTTGTGCAGGATACCCTGAGGATATAGATGCTGAAGCACGGTTTAAAGCTGTCAAGGACTTGTGTCTGTTTGTGAGACATTAACCCAGATGAGAGAAAATTCCGATATCCATTCTGGAGAGGATGACATGTCTTTATTTCATCTGAAGAATAAGCTCTTGATGACTATTCTGTTGATAACAGAGGTGATGTGGGTTCTTGGGTTCATGAGGCTTCTACGGAAGGCCTTGAAAGATGTACATATATCCTCTGTAAGAGAGGTTCTATGAGTTATACCAGGAAATCAGACATGCTTGAATCTGTGTCGAAGCTACCTAATAGCAATGTTGATGAAGAGAATCAAATGTGCTCATTTTTGACATAAATCTTGCTGCCGATTCGGTGGGGGGGGGTCGCTAAGCAAGCTGTAGAAAAGATGGTTAAATTAAGAGAAGTGGCTGCTAAGGTTCTCCAAAGGATTCTGTACCACAAGGAAATTTTCATTCCTTTTATACCTTATAGAGTAAAGATAGAAGAAATGTTCCCAATGAAATAGATTTAAAGTGGGAAGTAGTTACGTGTCAGTTGTTATCCAGTTTGCTTCATGAGTAATTTTGGATCTGATATTAAAATGACATTATGTGCTTGCTTGGAGGTGCCTACCTTTCATATCCATGTTTTGTGCAAATATTTCAGTTCAGTTGTTATAGCAGACCAGTGCTGTCTGGTTAAGTTATTTCAATCGGTGGGTTGCAAGATTCTTTAAGGAAGGCATCACTATCTGCATTTTTGAAGTATCTTCAGGTTGATGAAGACGTTACTAAGGAATCCAAAGCGTGTAAGTTATCCACTGACATCCTTTGATTCTCCAGGAGTATAAGTGACTCGACAGGGTCATTATACCCACTTTGAAGGTAACTGAGCCTCCCGATACCATTCTCGAAAAAGAAACGAAAAAACTATTGATGCCAATGTATGTGAAATCAAGCACTGTTTATTTGTATGTATTTGTTACAAAATTGGCTGTTAACCAAAGATATAACAGAGGCATTCCAATGTATGTTGAAACCTCTAATTTGTCTTGCTATGAGTTAATTATTGAATATTATCTTATTTTTCTTATGTATGTATGTTGTTGCTGATGCCTATACTGCAGACAATTGAGATTCTTTTCAGCAAAAAGATATTCTTCGATATGGAGGTTAGTTTCTGTATTTCCCTCTTGCTCCCCGGCCTGTACGGCTTATGCTTTTAGTTTCTCATCATTCCATCCAGTTATTACCAACAATGTTTTACTGCTCTTTAATCAAAACATGTGAATTGTTTTCCGTCCTTTTATATTTTATCAAATTAGTATATCTCATATCCTCTAGATGCAAATGGGCATCAGATGGTTATTTTCTATGCATTGTGTTATGAATTGGCTCACCTTTCTTCCATAGAAATGGAATCGTTTTAAAATTGTTATCATTTAAATTTTTTCCTGGACAAAACTTATTCTGATTGATTTGTTAGATCTGAAAAATATAAAGCCTTCTTCGGAATGCATTCTAAATTGTATGACTGAATTTTAGTTTACAGGCTCATACTTCGATTTTCTATGCTGGTGTTTTGGATTCTCTGGCGGTTGAATTGAAAGGGTCAAAGGACTTCTCCGAGTTATATGCAGGCATTGAAGTACTTGGATATATTGCTTCAATTTCAGATCCTATCAACTCCCAGGCCTTTTCTCATCTGCTCACGTTCCTCAGTCATCGGTACCCTAAGGTCTGTTCTGGTGGTTGCATTTGTTGAATTGCAGAAACTCTTTTTGCTTATGGTATTTCTTTTTGTTTCTTAACACGTATTTCGTCTATCAGATTTGCAAAGCTGCTTCCGAACAAGTTTGCCTGGTCTTGCTGCAAAAAGGAACTCTAGCGTCTGAGGAAAAAACAGAAAAGGCACTTGAAATTATTTCTGAAACTTGCTGGAATGGTGACATGGAAACAGCAAAGCTTATGAAGCTGGAATTGCTTGAAACTGCTGGTCTGGATGTTGGACGGTTAAAAATCACTGAAAAAGTACCAAAAAAGGATGATAAGAAATCTGCAGCTCCAGATGAAAACGAATCCTACTCTTCATTGGTTGAGTCAATTCGTTTTTGATTGGTTAAAAAGAAAAAAAAAATAGCTTGCCATTTGTCGTACATTTTTTTTTTTTTTTACTTCTTTGCTTTTATTAATGAGCTTCTTAAGGTGATGATAGGCCTTTTTAATTAAAAATATTTCTACTAGATGAATATCCTTGTGTCGATGCGGAATGAATTTTGTAATTAAAATTAGTAATTTTGTACTTTAAAAATATTGATCCTTTTATATTTTTGAGCTATGTTCCTTTGACTCTTTATTTTTTCCACAAATATTCAAAAACAAACCATTCCCTAGTTTATAGTCATTAATTTTAACGCAACTGCAATTAGATTTTGCTAGATATTATTGAGAAACAAAATTAATAGTAATGACATAATAGTAAGTGTGTTATTAATATCTAGATTTTTAATTTTTAAAATTATTAAAAGTAATTATAGTAATTATATTGAATAAATTGTTTGAACCTAAAACATAAAAATAATTTCTCTCAAAAACGCAAAAGTAATGAAATGTTAAGCCTACAAAGGGTCAGGCGGCTTGGCTCGGTTAGATTAGGGCGAGCTTAGATAAAAAATTATAATCTCGGTCTGAATTGAGAATATTAAAATGTTAATAAGAATTTTTTATTTAATTTTCATTTTAATATATATTAAAATATTAAAACATTATACTTTATTTTTTAATATTTTAAAAAATTGGACTGGCCCAACGAGTCAAATCAGCCCAAACCTTGGACAAAAATTTTTAAAAGACCAATCGGATTTGATCCGACCCTGCCAAATGTACTGCAAAGAAACCCATAGCCACAAATCTATTAATGCACATTTGTCTTAAGGCCGAGCTTACAATATAGTTTATTTACTTCAAAATTAGAATAAAATTTTAAGATTTTTAGCGGATTTGAACTTTTAAATAAAATTATAAATTTAAGTTTGTTAAAGAAATGTTAATTTTAATAATTATTATTTAATAAAAGTTATTATATTCTCACTTTATTATTCAATAATTCAGAAAATTATTAAAATGATTATATAATTTCGTATTCATTACTTTCATTTTGCCCAATTTTTCTATTGTTGTTATTTGTTTATTATTTCATTAATAAAAATATCTCTTTATATTATTTATTTTTCAATTAAAACTTGTTATTGAATTTAATAAAAATGATTATTTTATTTTTTAATTATTTAAATATATATAATTACTATTAAATAGTTTTCAACATTTGATAAGTTTGTCAAATATTATTTTAACTTCATTTTATAACATTTTTAGAATTGCTCTATTCAAACAAACTTCTTATTGAAGTTCCAAACATATTCTTGAATACTTTGAACAAACATATTTTGACGAGAATATTTTACTCGTAAATCTTTGCATTATAATATTAAAATTATTTAATCCAACAAAAAAATTTATGTAAAATTTCATTATTTATAAGTGTGAGTCCACAAAATATTTTCATAAGCCTTATGTAACTCTAAATTTTAATTGATTAACTATATAGTAATTATTATAGATGATATATTCTTATTTTGATCGTTTTAATATTAATTTTTTTTATTTTTCAAAAGTAAAAAAATTAATTATCAATTAAAAATAATTAATTAAAAATACATTCAAAAACAAAATTCATAGATCAACAAAGTTTTGTTTGGTTAATCATGTATACAAAAATTTAAATTTGAAATTTTAATACCTCAACTTTTCCTGTTCTTTTTATTTTCACTACCTAACAAAATAAAGAAGATGCTTTCATTCTCAAACCCATATAAAGTTGAGTGTGTTGAATGTTCTTTAACTAGTTGAAAAGCGTTTAGCAAAAAAATTAAGATTTATTTTTTTCAATATTTAATGAAGAATCATTATGTTGATGATCAAATTAAAAGATACACAAATATAAAATTTATGATCTAAATAGTATCATATCAAAGTTGTAAATAAAAATAATATTATTTGATAAAAAAATAAACCAAAAAAAAAATTTTAACAATAAAATAGTAACTATAAATTTTATTTATGTTGACGTGATTTTTTTTTATCGTCAATATGATTCACCATTTAATATTAAAAAAGAACCAAATAAAAAAAAACAAAAAAAACTACTTGGAAAATGAGAAAAAAATATCTAGGTAAATAATAAAGTTGATCCATCGTACAAATAATTTTTCACAAACCAGTAATGTCATTATTGATGGAACAAGGACAATGGGACACCCCATTGACGCGACAAAGCCAAGCAACAACCAATGACCTACTAGATGCACACACATCAATACAATTGATAAAAGAGATAAATTTTATATTTTTTTTCGAAGTTTGATTTTTGTGAAGAAAAATAATTTTTTAATCAAAGTGAAATATTTAATGTAATATTAAAATTTAAAATTTTATAATATAGTATTTAAATTATAAATTTATTAATTAATGTGATATTTTAAAAAATTTTAATTTTTTTGTTCATTCTACTTGATAGGCAAAAAAAAAAAAACCTTAGTCTAATTGAATATTTACACTAACGAAAACGAAACTAAATAATTAATTAATCATATAAAAAATAATTTAATGTGATTCAACCTAAATGATTTATATCCAAAGATAAAAAAAGATTCAATAGTTATAAAAAAATTACAAATATACAATTTCAATCAATCACTCAACATTTAATATTTATAGATCCTCTTAATCTCTTATAGTCTTATGAAATATTTAAAACCCAAACGAACACATACCCATATGCATCCATGCGCCATACTTATGTGAACTATCTCATTTTTCTTTAGTCTACTCAAATATACACACTCTCTTAAAAAAGTTAATCTCATGTAGTCTTATAGGTATCTATCTAATAAAACTCTATAATTTTATTACATCTTTTTCTTGTATCTATCTTTATAGAGACTTCACCTATTTATAGAAATATAAACTTACTTATAAAAAATTCTTTTTTTTTAAAATTTTTTTCTTGCAAGTCTTTTTATTCATCAAATAACATCTAATCAATCTTAATCCAATCTTTTATAAGATTTAAGTTATTTTTTCCAGTACTATGTTTACCACCTAACAAAATAAAGAATATGCTCTTTACTCAAAGGCATAAAAATGAGAATATGTTGAATATTCTCTAACTTGTTGGAAAGTGTTTTGGCCAAATAAAAAAAAAGTTGGAAAATGAGCAAGAAAATATTTAGGTAAATAGTGAAGGTAAAAAGATTTAAGATGCCATTCCCATCAGGTCAATTTTCAAGTGGTCCATCATACAAATAATTTTCCACAATTTGATAATGTGCATATTGATTGTAAATGGACAATGGGACACCTCATTGACATGTCCAAAGCCAAGCAGCAGACAATGGCTTACCAAATGCACACAGATTAATACAATTGTTAAAAGAGATAAAACTAATTTTTTTCAATCAAAGTTTGATTTTTATGAAGAAAAATTATTCTTCAACTACAGTAAAATGTTTAATGTAATACTTAAATTATAAATATATTAATTAATATGGTACTTAAAAAAAAAACTCTACCTAACTCTTCCCATCCATTTTATTTGTTAGGCCAACAAAAAACCCAATCTAATTGAACATTCACGTCAACATAAGTGAAATCAAACAATCAATTAATCACACAAAAATAATAATTTAATATGATTCGATTTAATTGACTTACGTTTACGGATAAAAAAAATTTCATTAATTATAGAGAACTACAAATATACAATCTTAATCAACCACTCAATAATTAATACATATAAATTCTCTCAATCTCCTCTAGTCTTATGGAGTATTCTTAACCTAAATAAATATATACTCATGTGCACCTATGCATCATACCTATATAGACCATATCATTCTCTTTTAGTCCATTCAAATATATACATTCATAAAGATGTTAATTTCATGTAGTCTTATCGGGTATCTATATAATAAAACCTTACACTCTATTACATTTTTTCTCATATCTAACTCTACAGAGACTTAAAGTATTTATAATCATACAAACTTACTTATCCCTTTCCTTTTAGAATTTTCTCTTACAATTCTTTTTATCCATCAAATAAAATCTAATCAATCTTAAACAAATCTTTTATGTGATTTGAGTCATTATTATCAGTATTATTTTCACCACTTATCAAAATAAAGAAAATGCTCTAAGAATTTTCTCTTACAATTCTTTTTATCCATAAAATAAAATCTAATCAATCTTAAACAAATCTTTTATGTGATTTGAGTTATTATCATCAGTATTATTTTCACCACCTAACAAAATAAAGAATATGCTCTTGTGCTCAAAGGTATATAAACGATAGTATGTTGAATGTTTTTTAACTTGTTGGAAAGTGTTATGGCCAAATAAAAAAAATAAGTTGGAAAGTGAGCAAGAAAATATCTAAGTAAATAGTGAGGTTAAGAAGATTTAAATTGCTATTCCCATCAAGCAAATTTCCAAGTGGTCCATCATACAAATAATTCTCCATAAACCAATAATGTGCATATTGATTGTACAAGGACAATAGGATACACCATTGACATGTCCAAAGCCAAGCAACAGACAATGGCCTACCAAATGCATATAGATTAATACAATTGATAACGAGATTTTTTTCAAAGTTTAATTTTTAAAAAATAACTAGTATTAGAATGATCTTTAAATTATAGTAAAATATTTAATGTAATATTTGAAGTTTAAAAATCTCAAATGTGATACATTAACTATAAATATATTAACTAATATGATACTTGAAAGGTATTTATCTATTATGTGCTATTATTTAAAGCTAATCATGTTAGGGATGAGTATCAATGACATATTAATTAATAGATTCATAATTTAGATGTTACTTTAGAGATTTCTAAAGTTCAAGTATCACATTAAATATTTCATTATAATTTAAAGACCATTATAATTCTAATATCATATCAAAGTTCACACAAAAATAAAATAAATTATCATGAAAATAAGAATAAAAATATATTAAAAAATTAAAAGAAATAAATAAAAAATGATAAAAATATGCAATATTTAGTCAACTTTGAATCATGATAACTCGATTCAATAAGAGGCTCAGGTTGATAGCATATAAATTTTAGATGCAGCTTACTCGACGTAATTTCTCATTCAAATGACTAAAGTTTGAAAACAAGTTAGGTCGTGTGAATCTCAAGTTGGGTCGCAAGTTGACATGCAGAACCTCTTAGCCTAAAATAGTGTTTTTACTATAAATAACCTAATTAGAATTTTTTTTTTATTTTCTCTTTTCCTTCTCTGTCTCTTTCCTTCAGATTCTCTTTTCTTCTTTCTCTAGCCAATCAAAAAATTCAACCAATCCAGTGAATTTTTCAAAATTTGATGGTAGAAAAAATCAACAGTCATTGAAATTTTTTAAAAAATTTTAGATCTAGGCCTAAGATCTAGATTCTCACACTGAAAAATTCAACTTGTTGTAAAAAATTCAAAAAAAAAAATTTCAACCACCTTAAAAAATTCAAAAAAATCCAAAAAATTCCTAAATGATCTTCTTAGCTCTTTGAACCTAATTTCCTAACTAGGTTTTTCAAAAAAAAAAAAAATCAAAATGGCCTAAATTATTTTTTTTTCAAAATTTTTCATTCCTTACAAGGAATTTTGAATTTTTTTTTTTTTTTTTTGGCTTTGGCTTGGTTTCGTATTCTAAAAAAAATTGTGGTTAGGTTTGTTTATAACTGGTAGATTATTAGGTTATTTTAGGTCTTTGAGTCTCAAGTGGACTAGTTTAGAAATTTGCTGTAAGGAGATTGGGTGGTGGTTGTAGTGTTAGGGAGTTGAAAATATAAAATAAAGCATGGGGATTTTGCTTGTTAGGTTCTTGTTCTAATTTTGCAATTAAAGGCCTCAATTTATAAATATAGGAGATTCAAATCTCAAATTTTTTAGGATTAGGTAGAGTTTTAGAAGCCCTGTTGATGATTTTTATCATAGTTTTCATACTATAAAGTGGTAGAGGCTTAAAATTAGTTCCAACTCCCACTATCAGGTTAAAATTTTTTTTGACTTTATTATTATTATTATTATTAACAAAGAAAACACATATAAATAAAACATATATAATTAAAACAACCCAATCAATAAAACTTCAAGTTCACTATTTCAAGCCCAAATGACTTAAACTCTAGATTGGACTTAGTTGGATCTAGATAATCAAGTAATTAAAATAAGAGTCAATAAGTTTCAAGGCGAATATTTAACATAGACAAATATGTGTATTTACATTAAAAAGTTTAACAGACTTTGAAAAACGCAAGGCTATGATTATCTCACTCATAACTAAAGCAAAATTCAAATCTTCAATCGTCTTTTAAAGTTCAAAAAGAACTTCTTAAAAGTGTTAGATTGTTATTGATAGTAAAAGTTACTATTTAAAACAAAAATGTAACATTAGTCAATGGGTAATATTTCAATATGTAGCAATAGTTTATGATATGCTAACAATAACTAAAACATCTTGGTGCATCACCACAAACTCCCTTTTAGGCAAAGAATGCAATATGCTAGTAGGAACTTTTCACATAAAGCTAATATGTGATTGTCCTAGTTTTCAAAAAAACCTATCCCTTTTTGACAAACAAATTTTTGAGACCAGTATATCTTCAACTATGATGTTTCATATTTCAAAATAAGTTACTTTACACATTAACCTCTTTTGGATAAACAGTTATATAAAATAATTTGATAACCATTCTGTAACCATAAAATGATAAAATATTTAATTTGATTTCAATAAGTAAGCCATTTTGGCAGCTAAATACTTACATCAATTAATGAATATTTTTTCAAACAAAGAAATATCATTAATTGCTCAAAATTCTCAGTTTGCATACTCAATCATAATGTATGACTGGACTACTCCAGCTAAGATACTAAACATATATGTATCTCATTTGATCCTATAAATGGTATATATTGCATTTAATCTTAGGTCTTGAACTTAATTAAAATCAATTTTAATTACTAAATTAATTATGCACATAAAATTCAACTTAAAAGTACAAAAATATCAAGGCCTATCTAGGGAAAGTATCTACTATCATTAGACTTCTAGCATGCCAAAACATTTATCGTAAAATAAAGTAACCAAAATCATGTATATAGCATATAACAATTACTAAATAATGCATAAATATCAAATAATAAATATTTCATGCAAATTAAAATTTCTAAAAAAATAATGAAAAAATCAAAAATAAAATTTCAAGTATGTGAGAAGAGATCAAAGCAGAAATGGACATTGGACAAGCCTACACGCATGGCATACGCCACTTTTTGTGCGTGGGCCTTGTCTAGTCGCAAGGAGGTTGTCTTCAACCTCCAGTTAGGTCATGTCAACCTAGCTGAATCTATTCTTGACTCATTCATGTATGTTTATGATTTTCATCCATTTTTTACATCTTATCTTGATATTTTAATAAAATTGAAGTTTCAAAAATTCAATTAATTCATTTTTCTATGAAACCTATGTGACACAAAAACCAACAAAAACAAGATTAATTCACTAAAAATTTTCAGATTACATAAACTCATATTTTACTTGTTTTTATTTTTTTTTTATATTTGGCCAATCTAAATTGACGTTTTGTTAAAATAAACACTTTAATGTAACTTTATAACACATGATAAACTTGATTCAAGAATCAATTTTGGATTAACCACATAAAATGCTAATGTTTTAATCAAAACAAAAAATTAGATTAAAACTTGAACAAAAAATTTTCAACCTCGATTTCTCTTTCTATACAAAGAATTAGCAAATGTTCTTTATATGGTTTTAATCCTTCTTTAGAATAGAACAAAAGTCCTAAATCAATTTTGAAAAATAAAGATTGTAAATTAAGATTATGGCAACAAAATAAATTTCATCCCAAACAAGCAATTCATGCAAAAATCAAATACGAAACATGATTTTAAAGTCCTAATTCCACACAATGATGGCTTTGATACCACATGTAATTATTAACCTAAGATCATTATGTGATAATCAGGCACCATAAATAAATAGAGAGATTCAACGAACTTATTTAGGTGGCCATGATCAAAACATGAAAGCAAAATAGTTCATGGAATGGCTAGATCTTCCTTTTCATTCTTCTCTTACTGGTGACACTTAATGGGTAGTAACCACAACTCGTAGAAGTGAAGAAAAGACCTTAGTCTATTCTATTAAGAACCTTAAAGGCCTCTATATTAAAGGTTTACTAAGTCAAAAACCTACACAGCTGTTAAATCACACTAATTCAGTAAGATGTATAAAACTCACGCTTAAGTGATCAAGTTAAATTATTTGAGCTCATATACCTGTCTCATATTAAGACTAACCTTATCAATCAATTTAATTAAATTATTAAAATCATTAATTAATAGTAGCCACTTATAGAATATTTTAACACCAAATGCAAAGAATATCCTCCCATCCTTTTTGCATTACTACAATAAAGATAACTGAACTGAGCAAGATGTTTAATTAAACTCTTTACCATTTTTACTATTAAGTCTCCAACTTCTTTTTTGTTCTAAAAATATAAATTTTGTTCCCGTATAAAACTTTTCTATGTATTATTCTCTCTAATGGTCCATTTTTCTTGGTTCTTTCTTACGTAGAATGCCATGTTATTTAAAAGTTGGCATAGACAATCAAAATCATTGGCCTCAACGAAGTGTAAAACAATGGCGATTACTATTCGAGCAGCCGTCATCTAAACTCATGATGTTATATTTAGGACATATCTTCATTTCATTTGTTCTATTATGAGATATGTTTGTTGTTATAGCAATTTAATGTGTCTTCCCCTGTAATATCACCTAAAACTTAAGTTGAATGTATAAATTGTAAAGGAAAGCTAAGGGTAACTAACTTATCAATCGTGCTCTAACATTCGAAATTTTACAAAACCACGCCAATTAACTTTTGTAACTTAAGATCGGATACCCAATATTACAAGTTACCAATTAAGACTTACAAATGCTAGATTTACTCCACACTATATTTAACATAAAAAAAATTGATAAGAAAACTACAAATTATAGTAACATAGTAAAAATATTTACAATCAAATAGAATGAAAAAAATTAATAAACATTAAGAGAAGGAAATATCAACTTTTATAATTGTGAATTAAAACTGAAATTAAAAGTGAAATTATTTATTTATCCTTCCTCTCCCTTTTCATCATTTTTAACACTAAATCACAGACATAGGTGTGGCAAAATCTAATCTAATAAGACACTTCAACCTTAATAAAATGAATTTAGAAGCATTAAGTAGAGATCAATCATCCTCAATCTAATCAAGTTTATTGATGACAATCTCACCCCTAACCTTTTTTATTCTTTTTTGTTTTAATCTTCATTTTTCAAACGTAAATGTAAAAAAGTAAGTTTAGATTTTTTATTAGTAATTTATAAGTTGATATTTGCATTTTAAAAAATACTTCTTTTCATGACAATCAATGCTAATTATTTTTTGTTCTATTAATCTTATTTGAAATTTCAAAATTTGAGAAGAAACCAGCATTTGGTAGTGTAAGGATGTGTTTGTGTATATTGACTCTTATATTTGCACCAACTTAAAATTGTTTTACCTTAAAATAAAATGTAATTATAATTTAAGAGAAAAAACTAATAAGACATAATTTTGTTGGAAAATTTTTAAAATCATGTAAGTTTATTTATATCCCTTATCATAAAATTAATTAAAAAACAAAAGGTTTTTTAACAATATAAAATTTTAGAGTAAAATGATGTTTTATTTTTTATTTATGTATCATAGAAATGCCTCAATATATAAAAAAGTTAGGACTTTAGTTGATTTTACTCAATTTTCATTTTTAATTGATAAAAATAAAAATTGTATTAAATATATTTTGTTAATTGTTTTTAACTTAATAAAATATATTGAAAATATGGATTGAACAAAAAAGTTCAACCATATGAGAAAAAAGTTTGAGTGAAAAATATAGCAATATATTTAATTTTCTATGTAATAAAGATTTATAGATTATTTGAGATAAATTTGAATATCAAGAAATTAAACTAAAGTCATTACTAGAAAAAAAAATTAAGATGGATTGATGGTTTATTATTGGAAGATCAATATGCAAAAAGACTATTTCAATTTTTATGCAAAGATTTGATATAAGCACAAAAATAAAATATTGAATATTAAAAAAAAGAGAGGGAATTTTAAGTACACTTTAGCCCTCAGCTTCTTATTTGCCTTTCTTACCTTTTCACTTCTTCATTGTCTCTTCACTTTCAATCCAAAATAACCTTAAATTTATCAAATTAACCCGAAGATTATATTTTTTTTAAATTTTTTATTGATTAAAAGTAAAATTTTTAATTTTTTTTTATTGATTTGGTTTAAATTCAGTTAAAATATATGTAAATATAGGTTAAAGTTTGCGATAAAATTTTGTTAAATTCAAGCTTTTTGAAAATAAATTTTTAATAACCTTAAAAAGCTTTTTGGACTTAAAAATACATTTTCAAAAATTTTAAAGATTTTTTAAAAATAAAATTCTGAGAAATTCAAATTCAACTGTTTGTTTTTTGTATAAGGAGGAGGATTGATTCTATTCAAACTCGAGAGATTAAATGTTTTTAATAAGAAAAAAATTAGACTTTTTGTGTTATATTATTTTTTATTTTTTATTAAAAAAAATCTGGTAAATATATTTCGTAAGTTTATAATTTTTTTTTTATAAAGAAGACTCGTACACGATGACGAGGTATTCTTATTCCAGATAGAGGTATTAAAATTGATCTCAATCCAAATCAGAGCTTTTAGAAAAAACAAGTGAAGGAGGGCCCTTCTCTCCCGGTCCGAGTCGGAGGCAAAGCATTTCACTTCTCACTAAATTATTAAAAAAAACTTTCATAATTATTTTTAAATCTATTAATTTATTGGATTCCTATATAATGGTGAATCTAAAATCCATCTTCCTATATTTTCTTAAATGCACATGTATATTAGATTTTAATTAATTTGTATATAAAATTTTTTTATTTAAAATTATTAAAATTTGATTATAAAAAATTTTAATATTTTCCATCATCTTATATGACTATCAACTAAAAAATGTATTTTATTTTTTTAATTTATATAACAAATCAAATTTAATTCTATTTTTTACATTCAAATATGGGGGATTCGTAATTTTGATAATCATGTCCATTATTTTACGGTTGAGTGGTCAAATTTGGGCTCATTCATAAGCTCCAGCATCGAAGGGAATCTTTTGCAAGAAGACAACTGGATTTACGAGTTGTCAAGTCAAGACGCAAAACTCGATGCTCTTGAATCTCTACAATAATTGTACTATTTTACTGTTTGCTTTCCACACGTAAAACACATGTCTGAAACTTTCACGTGGTAAGCTTTTCTTAGACTAAAAAAAGCGTTTGACGGAGTGGATGGAAGTTGCTCAGCAGCCCCCCGAATTTAACACATGTTTTGTCGTTTTCAAAATTTTATTTTTGAAAATAGAACATAATTTTAAAATTATATTATATTTTGGAGAATAAATTTTTAAAAGTACATAATAAGTTTTGAAAATAATTTTTAAAAAATATTAAATAACTTTTAAAATTTTAAAAACATAATAAAAAAGACTCAACTGAGAAACAAAAAGATGTATGGGATGTACGAGAGTTTGGAGATATTTTTATAATTTAATAAAAAATAAAAATGATATTTATTGTATATATATTTATAAAAAAATTATGATGTATTTACAATTAAAAAAAAAAGATTGCTGCAGGTTTTAAATTACGAAAATGAATTGACGTAACTTCATAAAATTTGGAGCATTATTGGCCGAGTGTCCCAGCATTCTTCTAAATTGTATCAATAATTCAATCAAATTCTAAACATATGACATCATTTGTAATTACAGGGAAAATCAATTATCAGAAAAATAAATACAAAATAAAGAGGGAAGAAAAATCCATTTCAAAGTTGGATCATTTTTTCGTTTTGTGTGTAATATTGAGATTTTTTAATGCTTTTTAAATATTGGCTTGGTTTCTTGACTCATTTACATATTAGCTTCTTGACTCTCAACTTTTTTTTTTTAATTTCTAATATTACTATATTTTGAGTTACTTTCATTTAAATTTTTTTTATTATATTAAGAGTTAAAACTTTAATACAATATTATAATTTATTTTTTAATATTTAAAAAAATTGAACTTGCCCTAACGAGTCAAATCATCCCAAACCTTGGACAAAAATTTAATTATAAAGGTTTTTTTTTTTATATTAGAAGAATAAAATTTTAATACAAGTAAAAGAAAAGAGAAAATTTGATTCAAGATTAAATTTTTAATTTTTTAAAATATTTTTAATCATTAAATTAAAAGTTTGAGATAAATTTTTATTTTTTTATTAAATAAATAAATAAAATTTTATTGACAGCGTGAAATATTTAATTTTAATGAATAAAATTTAATTTTTGATAATTTTATATAAAAAATAAATAAAATTTACGTCTGCTCATATATATTATATATATGTTAACGATGTTGACGAATTATCGACGAAGACGAACTTATGTACATTGATTGTTATTATTATTTTTCGTAATATTATTTGATCGGAATTTTTCAAGAATTTTAAATGATAGTGACCGAAGTAACTTAATTAATGCATATAATACATATTTTTCGCCAAGTTGTACATTTTATATTATTTTTGACAAAATAATTATTATTTTACCGCCCACGCATTTAGCTTGACAGAGTTATAGCACCGATTAAACTTTCATGATAAGTCTAAAAAATTCAAGGGCCATTTGGATATGGTTACATCTTTATTGGGGTGCGGTTGCAATTTTTAACCGCATTAAAATTATGTTTGGCACAACAATACAGTGCAATGAAGTGGTTTTCAATGGCACTGGAACTTTGTGTTCCTAGTACCCCTACAGTTTCGACTGAATATTTTTGCCCACTGCAGTGCTCCTTTCCAATATTTTCTCAATTTTTTTTTATTTTTTTATCCTTAGAATTATAATAATAGATAAATATATCTTTACACATATATTTTTACATAACATAATATATTATTATTAATTTTTAACAAATTTATGATTTGATAAAAAATAATTTTATTAATTTTTAATTATTTATTAAATTTATAAATATTAAATATATTATAAAATTTATTAATACAATTTTAGTTTAATATTTTTAATAATAATTTTTATTTGTTTTAAATACATATTTTATCATTCATTTTAATTTTATTTTTATAATAATCAATTTCGTTACTGTAATAATTAATTTTATTTTTAATATTGTTTTTAACCTTATCAAATTCCATCTCATAGTAGCTTGTAACGAATCTTTAGACTTGACTTAAACACCTAATTGCATAGACCTTTAGAGTTGACTTGACTTAAACACCTTGTCTGAAAGCAGCTGTCTAATTTTTTTTTTTAAATTTTAAAGTCATATTTTAATAACAAGTTGTTGAAAGTATGACATGACCTTTTTTTTTCCCTCAATTATCAAAAACAACTACTGTATTTTTTCTCTCCTCAAGGACCTCTTGCCTTTTGGGTACTTACAATTCAAACTTCATCGGTTCTTCTTTCCATGAGGGAAGAAAGAGATTTGTTACTGGGCATCTTAGTCTTCTTCCTTTTTCTACTCTAATCAAGTGTTTCGATTCCACTTTGTTGTTTCTTTCATTCATTTTCCTTTCTTGGTTGCATATTTCTCATCTTTAAGGCGACAATTCTGAATTTATATATAGAAAATCAGAAGGCAGTCAGGAAGGTACATCTTCTTTTTCTTCTTCTGAGTCCAATTTTTTACTAGTTTTTTTCTCAGATCCAATAGCTTTTGTATATTTAGTGGATTTTGTGGTCTCTCTGATTAATTGTGTCTGTTTACTTATGGAAATGCAGAACAAAATTGGATAATCAATCTCTTGGAACTTTCTCTTTTGTCCTTTTTTATATCTAATAATATCTCAGGTAAGCTTTTCTGATCATACACTGTTAGTTAGACGTAATTGATTACTTAAAGCTTGGTTTAGGTTCTTTAAAAGAATTTATAATTTATGAAACCATATAAGATTCGTAAGTAGAATTTTGCGCAATGAAGTTTATAGCATTTTAATTACGCACGTTCAAAAGATTATACTTGATTTCATGTTTATCTAAACCTTGAAAAAATTTTATTCAATAATTAATTATTAAAAATTATTTTGAAATTATTTTAATATATTAATAATAATTTAAAAATACTTTTTCATTTTATGAGAATTTAAATAAAATATATATCAATTCTATCTTTAAATTCATTAATATTAAAAAAAAAAAGTCATATAAAATCAAATTTTATGGAAATCTTTGATATTAAATTTTTTTAAAATTTTTTAATATGTTAATTTAGAAAGAATTTCTTATCAATAAATTTACATTGTTATTTACAAAACTTTAGTAATTTTATAATTGGGATATCCAAAACTAAATTTTATGATATGAAAACATGATGTTGTAACGAACAAGTTTAAAACTTGATCATTAGATACTGTACACGAAATTTGTCATTAATTATTTTTTATTTAAATACGATTGATTATGTATTATATCTATCTTTCTTAAAGAGGCGTGCACCTTAACTCAGATTCATGAATTTAATTTTTAAACAAATAAATAAAAAAAAAACCAAAATATAAAAAAAAAAAAAACCAAAAACCGTCTCGGCTCCCCTAATGTAATTGCTCGACGGCTCGCAAAATGGCTCCCTCAATAGGCTCAGCTGAAGAAGGAACCCCGGGTTTTCAAGTCTTCTACACGGGTTCCTGGTTGGGGTAACAAAAAAAGGTGCGGATCTTGGGTTATTCAAAACACCACGTTTCAGCTTTATATAAAACTTCAAAAAAATTTATTTGCATTCTCACTTTTCCCTTCACCACTCTATCTGACCGGATTTTCTCTCACCCTTTCTCTAACCAAGATGAATCCCGGCCCGGATTGTCAAGCTTTCCCAGATTCCGGGACCGCTCTTCTTTGGCAGCCGTCGTCAATCGCCGATCACCGCCGGCCACCAGTGCTAAACTTGTACCAAAATTTACCAAAATTCTCATCGCGATCCCCTCTTTCCAATTTCCTGGCTAGATTTCCCTGAAAACACCTAAAACTCTTTGTACCCTTCCTCATGGTGGACTCCGATCTCCAAAACTCTATCAACCGACGTCTGCTACCGCTATAATCGCCATTGGTGGTGACTCAATAGCCTTCGAAAATCCTTAAACCCACCACCTAAACTATTTCTCTTTCCCTCCCTACCTAAAAACAAGAGTCTCGAAATCAGCCTACTCAACCCCAAAATACCTCATTCCCAAAAGGCTTTGGATTGTGATTTATGTTTGTGTTGCTTTGTGTTATTGTTGTTGATTGAGGGCTGTTGATTTTTTATGGTTCTCTTTGAAAAAGAATATAGTTTGGGTCTTTGATTTTGGATTTTTTCTATTGTTTTCATTGAATTTTCTGGAAGTGTTCCTTTTTGATGGTTGCTGTTTGTTTATAATCCCTTAGTCCAATCCTTCACAGAAATCTTAAATCAACATACTCATAAGGATTTCGGTTTGAATAAATTCAATCCCCAAAACAATTTTATCTCCAATCATCATCCATTTCTGCTTTATTTTTTTTAATTTTTGGTTCTTTTTTTATTTTTCAAAAATAAATTATAAACTAAATTAATTAATTAATTAAAAAATCAAATATTTGATAGAGACTTAAGACCCAAACTAGTCCCAAATCAAATCAAAGCCTAAATTGCAAATTCAAATTTAAATAAACTAATCTAAAACTCATATACCGTAAGATTTTTTATGCAAAAATATCTTTTAATAATTTTATTTTGAAAACATTATTTTTAAATTTATCAAAACTTTACTACATGGATTTATTTTTATTTCTCAAAAATTATTAAAATCACAAAATTTTCCATTATATTAATAATGTTTTATAGTTTATTTTTTAAAAATTATTAAACGTTTTAATGTGTTGATAAGATTTTATTTTAATATTTTAAAAATTAACTCTCCAATATTTTGATGAAGTTTTTAACAATTTTTATTTAAAAATTTTAAAACAATAAATATATAAGATGTATAAAAATACAAAAAAAAAAAAGAATCTTACCAGTTCGGCTTAGTAAGTGGTGTGGCTCGGTGGCTCAAGACTGATTCGGCTGATGGCTCAGCCCAGCTTGAACTGCTGGATGCTGAAGCGAGTCGCGAGTTGCAAGCGCTCTAGTCGGATTGGGCTAACGGAAGCACATGGATTCTCTTTTAATAAAAGAGTGCGTTTTGGCTTCTATAAAAGCCAAAGTTTTTTCCTTACAATTTATTTCTCCCTTCTCTCTCTAAGCTAATTTTTCTCTAACCTCAATCTTCCCAAACCCAGAAACGATGAACTCTGGCACTAGATTTTGAAAAATCTCATTGAAAACTTTAAAATGTCGTTGCAATTTCGACGAAAGTACCAAAGACTTACTGAAAAACTCAATGGAATTTGGAGAATTTCTAGATATTTAAAAAAAAAATTTCAGCAAATCCTCCCTTCGACAGATTTGATCTCACAAACACTATTATCTACAACTTTTCCTCAAAATCACACTTAAAAACCTTTCAAACCCGGAAAAAACAAACTAAAAATACTCCAAATCAGTCCCCTCTTCTGGCCAAACTCTCACCTATCTTTTTTTTCTATTTTCACTCTCTTTTTTGTGTGAATTCTCTCTGTGCAATTGCTTTCCCCCTTAATTGTTGCAACAATTTAGGTATTTATAGTAGTTGAATCCCGACTTAGATAGATATCCAAAACAAAAAAGAGATTGAGCTTCTCAAAATTCATCTATCTTAATCTCTAAATTTTATCTGAAAAAAATTATCATCAAAGATGTCTATCTATTTTTGGATTTTACCTAAACATAATCAAAAACCCTAATTCCCTGTTGCACCATCTTTATCATTTTGAGATTTTTTTAGAAATAGTAAAAGATAAATACAAAAGTAAAATATCCGAAAGATAAAATAATAATAAAACAAAACAATAAATAAAAAAATAAAAGAAACTAAAATAAAAATTAAATTCGTTAAAGGAAAGAAAATAAAATAAAATAAGAATAAGAATAAAAATAAAAATTGGCCTAATTTAGACAAGACTCAATAAGTTCAGACCTAAACCGATTATGGCCCAACGTCAAATGGGCCCTCATCAAAACCCAATTGCAACTCAAATGGGCCCTCTTGAGAAACCAATTTCAAGCCCACTGAATTAAAATGATGGGCTGTTTACATTAATTTCAGACTTAGATAGAGAGAACATATATATGTTCAGGCCCAAAGCATTTGTGGCCTAATGCCAAATGCAACCTGGCAACTCAAATTAAATGGTCCCTCTTCAACCCAATTGCAAATCAAATGGGCCTTTTTTAAAACCCAATTACAAGTCCATTGAATTAAAATGAATTATAAAACCCAATTGCAAACCGAATTTGAAACTATAAAAAATTTCGAATAAATGAGGAATGAGGTGTTTACAGTAATTTCAAACTCAGAAAGAGAGAACATATGTATGAAAAAGTAGCCGGCAGCTTGGGCTTCGTTGTTGTAATTCAATAACTTTTTAAGGTCAAAAGTTAAATTATAAATAAGATTTGGAAATTAGTAATGAATAACAATTGTTGTTGTATCAAAAATTGGTTAAGAAATTTGTTAATTTAAGCATTGACTTCTAAGATATAGAGTAGTGCTATTTGACCCTACAAGTTTCTCTCTTACTTGTCCCTCGTGATATGGTAAAATTTATTTAATGATGAGATCGACCAATTTATGGTAGGCAAAATTATTCATAAATACGCTGTTTAAATTTAAACCAATGAAAATTTGTTACATCAAGAGAGATAAATAGTAGGGGCAGTAAGTTCAAGAAACATTTTCCGTATATATAATCATACACTAATAATGGATCCAATATAAAAAGAATAAATGTGACTAATGCTTGTAGTTAATGCCATTATATTGCAGGAGATTTGCTCAATTATGGAGCTTGTAGGGCCAATTATTGATGTGCTGAAGTGCTTAGGAGATCCAACGTGCAGATACATAGACCATCATAGAAAACTTGAAGAAAGGATGAATGATCTTCGAGCAGGAGAAGGCGATCTAAATATTCGGAGGAGAGATATAGAATTGACAATAAAAGCAGAGCTTCGATGGGGAAAAATTGTAAAAGGAGAAGTGAAGAAGTGGCTTCTAGATGTGCAAGAGATCAATGAGAAAATACAGGCCATGTATCAAAGAGCGCAAAATGTGTCTTGTTTTTCACGTGCATGTCTAGGAAAACGTGTTGCTGAAATAATTGAACTAGTGCAGAAAACTTTTGAACGAGGTAAATTCACTGGAGCTCTAGTAATTGATAATCTATCCACTGCTGGAGTGGCTGCTGAATTGGAATATTTAGAAGGTGAGACCATTGTGAAGGAAGAAATTTGGAACTACTTGATGGGTAATGAAATTGGAATGATTGGAGTTTGCGGAATGGGTGGAATGGGGAAAACTACTGTCATGAAGCACATATACAATCAGCTTTTGAAGGAAACTAAAGCTCCGTTTGCCAATGTGATTTGGGTCACTGTTTCGAAGGAACTCAACACCACCAAAGTGCAGCAGGTCATTGCAAATGCTCTGAATATTGCATCTCTTCCGGAACCTGAACAAGAACGAGAACGTGTAGCAGTATTAATGGAAGAATTGGGAAAAGGAAGATATGTATTGATTTTAGATGATGTTTGGAAAAAGTTCCCTCTCTCGGAGTTAGGGATCCCTAAACCAACATCGGGCAATGGGAGTAAATTGGTATTAACTAGTAGATCTATTGAAGTTTGTAGGTCTATGGACTGTGAGATAGTCAAAGTGCAACCACTTTCAAACGAGGAGTCCATGAATTTATTCTTAGAGCATGTTGGACGTGGGGTTTTAGAAGTTCCCTCTTTAAAAGAAATTTTAGGTCCTATTGTTCGGGAGTGTGATGGGTTACCCCTTGCCATTGTTGTACTAGCTGGGAGTATGAAGGGAATATATGATGTACATGAATGGAGCAATGCATTAAGAGAGTTACGTGAACATGTAAGAACTGTGAAGGGCACAGATGAGGAAATATATGAACGATTAAAATTCAGTTATGATCGTTTGGTAGATTCAAAAATTCAAAACTGTTTTCTGTATTGCTCATTATATCCAGAAGACTATAAAATTTCAAGGATGGAATTAATAGAACACTGGATAGATGAGGGATTTCTTGAAATTGGGAGTCGAAAAGTTCTCTATAATCTGGGTCATACTATATTAAATAGGCTTGAAAACAATTGTTTGTTGGAAAAGGTTGACGATAGAAAAGTGAAGATGCACGATGTACTGAGAGATATGGCGTTGTATATCAAAGATCGTAGTCGTTTTATGGTAAAAGCTGGCATGGGATTGAGAGAATTACCAAGCAAGCAAGAATGGGCAGAGGATCTTGAAAAAGTTTCATTGATGAGGAACGACATATCAGAATTTCCTCCGGACTTGTCACCCAATTGTAAGATTCTTTCAACCTTATTTTTGCAAAACAATGAGAACTTACAGTGGATTCCAGAATTGTTCTTTCAGCATATGCATGGACTCTGCATTCTCGATCTTTCTTTTACCTGTATTGAGCAACTGCCCGATTCTGTGTCGAACTTGGAAAAGCTCAATGCATTGGTTCTTTTTGGATGTCACAAGATGAGATACGTGCCTTCGTTAGAAAAGCTTAAGGCTCTGAGAAAGTTGGACCTCTGTTATACAGCTATTGAAAAGGTGCCTGATGGTTTGGAAATGTTGGCAAATCTAACATATCTTAATTTATATACAGAATGCTTAAAGGAGCTTCCAATTGCAATTCTACCTAAGCTTTCTTGTCTGCAGTATTTGGTATTCTACGCTGAATCAAGTACTTTAAAAATTAATGGATCGGAAGCTGCCAGATTAACAAAACTGGAGATGTTTGAAGGGAGATTTAATGAGTTGATGGACTTCAATACGTACAGCCAGTCTATACAAGGTCAAAGGCTTACTTCTTACTTGCTTGTCATGGCACCATTTGAAGCCAAGTTTGACGTCATGCCACTTGAAGTGGAACGCTCATTTCTTATTTACAGACTCGTAAGCGGCGAGGAACTCGATGACAAAAAATCAGCAAAAATACTACAAATCGTGGCGGGAATGGAAGGTACTGATAAAGTAAAATCTTTAAAATTTTACTAGATTAATTCCCTAATTATAATTAAGTGTTGATATCCACATTCCTTTTCATCGTGGAATTTTCCGTTAAATAATTTTATAATGAGTAAATTACACATATGATATTAGAACTATACCAAAACGATAATTTGGTACTCAACTAAAAAATTTTGCAATTAGCCCCTTGAACTTTCAAAATATATATCAATTTAGTGAATCCAACCACATTATGTCACATCAAAATTGGTTTTCAACATTTCGTAATCGCTTTTTAAGACAAATAAAACGTGAAGAAAGCTTATAGAAATTTAAAATCAGTTTTAGTATATGAACGAATCCCAACTATTAGTTTAATTCGTTTCCTAATATTTCCAATAAAACTCGGTTGCAACCAAATACACCCACATGGTTGCCAACAATTAACCTACTAGCATTCTCATTAAAATTAGTTTAATCTTTTGCTTTGATTTTATTTCTTGTTCATCTTGGGTTTTCTTGTGATTATATGTTTGATAAAATACTGAAAAAAACACTGTATTTGATGATATTTCATGCCTTGAGTTTGATGGTTCTAAAAAGAATAGAAATATAATAATATTTAAAAAACAATAAAAGTTCACGTACCTTTGCAGGCCTTTGGTTTTTTTTATTATAGGATAATTATTAATCTTTGCTTTTTTTATTATAGGATAATTATTAATTTTTTTATACACTAACTAAGATTAAAATGCTTTTCATGAAGATTGATTTGATGCTGACAAGTACATAACATTTATCACTTGTTTTTCAAAAATTATGATGTGATATTAATTCAAAGGATGCCTAAAAACGCACTTTAAGATAATTTTAATATAGTTTAAACTCGAGATAAAAATAAATAGATAAAATATAAATATATATATATAAATATATATATGAGAGAAACACAATAGATAACACTAAATTTTTAAGCACAAAATTGTTAAATTTAAAATTTAATTATTTACAATTTTGAACTTTGTACTTTTTCAAATATCGAAGTGCTACACTACTGACAGTGATGATTAGTTGTATCTTGTACACTGGATTAATTGTCATATTAGAATTTGAGTTTGATCATTTGAGCATAAATTTAACTTTATGTTATTATTGATTGGTGAAGGTACGAAATCTGTGTCCTTAAACAGGGGTATTAGAGAACTGAGAGTCGATGGTGAGGTGGAACCTGCCAAAATTGTAAAGAAATTGGCAAAGATAGGTGTCGAGATCAGGGCTGTCCAGCCGATGCTTCCATATCATCTGTCCAAGAAAGATGTGATTTTAAGTGGGCGCCAGATAGGAAGAGGAGATCCTGTAGCACTCCCAAGTGACCTTAGGTGTCTAAGAATTTTTGAGTGCCACAATGTGAGAAGCTTAAGCGACATTTCCTTCTTCCAACAAACAAATGAGTTGAGGTTCTGTTCAATTCATGATTGTAGAGGGATAGAATCTGTGCTTGACTTATCATCATCGCCCTCACCATGCACCCCATTTCAGAACCTTGAGCTCTTGTGGCTTGAAAATTTGGATAACCTGCATATGCTTGTTAAAGTAGGAGAAGCATGTGTTGTTCCTATATGGAGTTCTCTGCCTCGGCCAGGCATCTTTTCCCATCTTAAATCATTTCAGATTGAAGGATGCTCAAACATGAAGCATCTCTTTCCATTTGAGTTAGTACATGATCTCCAAAACATGGAGAAGCTGGTAGTTGGTAATTGTCGACAAATGGAGGAAATAATAGCATCAGAAGAAGAGGAAGAAAATCACAAGGGAAAAGGAACGTATTCCGCCACAACGTTCACTTTTCCCAAATTAAGAAAGTTCGAATTGAAGAAATTACCCAAGCTAAAGAGCATCTGTAGTTCAAATAGGAAAATGACATGCGACTCTCTTCAGGATATTGAAGTACGGAAATGTCCGAATCTAAAAAAGATGCCTCTATATCTTCCTCTTTTCCAAGACACTGACCAACAATCTTCTCATCCTTTCAAGAGCATTCGCGTATATCCAAATGAATGGTGGAAATCAGTAGAATGGGACTATCCGAGTGCCAAAAATGTTCTGCAACCTTGGTTGGTACTGGGATGAAGCAAAGAGCTGCTGGAAGCCATTCAAATCAAATTCCTCAAGCTAAAACAGTGAGTTTTCATTTGTTTCTGTTCTGGAAAATTTTGAAGATTTTTTATCAACCAAAAAGGCTAATAAGATAGGAAGAATAGAAACTAAAGCAGTCGGCAAATAAAGTTTACCAATGTTAAAAATAAATGTAGATCAATTTGCTAGAACCTTCAAATCAAGAGTCAAGACCCTAACTTTACTAGAAATAGAGTTTTTCTTGTTTATTTGCAAAGTTTAAGAGGGCTTCCTAGACATCTCTGTTGTCATCTGTAGGCTATTCGGTTGAGGATAGTTCATTGGTTTCAATTCCCAAAATATGTCATTTTGTTTCAATATTGTTTTATCCCAATGTTAGGATTGCCCCACTACCCTTAAATTCTTATTACTCTGATGAGCTTAGCCATTAGAATGAATGGAAGCAAGCTGTTTAATTTGATGCTATGCCCCTTTTTCTTCTTTGAAACTGCAAGGTTTACATATTTTCTCCAATCCTTGTTGCGGTCTTACAATTCTTTTATTAGTTTGTTCTGTTAATGTTATTCTTGTATGCTTAGAACAATATTGAATTTTCCTTTTGTGGATTCTTATATATGGGTAGGTTGTTGCCATTCTGAAGCTAGCAAAGCAGCTGACAATTTAATCTTGGAGAAACTCATCACTGAGGGTTCATTAATTCTTCTGTTGTGCTTTTATCTGCGATGTAATACTTCATCAGATGAATCGTTCTTTTGTTGGTTTTAACTGTCATAAACATCAATTTGGTTTTGATCTGGTTGGACTGTTGATGTTGCGATTTTTTTTTTTAGTTAGCGGTTTGGGGGTTTTTGAGTTTTTTGACGTTGTGATTTAACTTTGAACTTAAGTATCTTAATTTTAGTTGGGTGATTTGGCTATTTGAATGTATTTCAGGATCTTATAAATTAAAGTTATTCTAAGTTGTTGATTTGTAGTTAAATTAAAGTTATTCTAAGTTGTTGATTTGTAGTTTGATAGTAGGAGTTTTGTGGTTGATTTGTCGTTGACATGTAGCACTGATTCTACTGAATTTATTTGGCACATGCTGTTTTGATTGTCATTTCTTCGACGGTCAACCTGTAGCTATTTCATGCAAACTTTTTTCAGGGAACTGTGCCACTGGTCTGAAGTCCTGTCAAATCTCTGATTGTGAGGATATGGAATGAGCATTTCAGTCATCCTCAAGTCCACCACCTTAAATCTTGGAGTTGCAATTACTCACAGATTTGGATAATGTACTTGTTTTCTACAGGGAGCAGCCACATTTCTTGCTGATAGCACATTTTTCAAAAGATAATCATATTTGTAAAATTAAAGTATTAAATACAATGTAAAATAAAATAAAATAAAATAATAAAATATACATTTGAATGAAATAAAATATTTTAAATTTGTATCCCATTTGATTTGATTTGATTTTTTAAAAAATTTTTTGATTCAATCTCTTTTTTTTTTTACATTACATCTATTAAATTCAAATAAATTGAATTTCATAAAATATGCGTGTTTTGACATTTTTCTTTAAAAATTGTTTTACCAATTTCTTTCATTGAGAAATCTCTCATTAAAAATATTAAAAACAAAAAAAGTTAAAAGGCAAAAAAAATAGAAATCATGTAAACACATTCGTTATCTTTTATAACAAAGATCTAATTTAAAAAAAAAACCTTAAAAAAGAAAAAAAATAAAAAGCAAAAAAAAAGAAGGAAGAAGCTTGAATTTGCATGCGACATCAACGATGACGAGTCTTTATCAAAAAAGTTATATTATGAATTGAAAAATAAAATTGAAAAAGAAAGGATTGAAAAATTTTTTTAAATCAAATTCGAATATGATACGAACATATCCACTAATATAATTGTTTTAAAAAATATCAAATTAATAAAATAAAAAAAGATAAAAATAAATTTTAAAAATAATATCAAATGACCCATATTAAAAAGTTAAAATATAAAAAACATTTGTTAAATATTAAAAAAAAAAAGTTAACAAAGAAATGAAACAATAAAGAAAATCAAATAGCTTAGCGTGTGTATGTCATTGATGTAAAACCGATTTTACAAAAGAATATAAATCTAAAAATGATTTATCAATTATGAAAAAATAAAAAAAGAAAAACCTAAAAAACAAAAAGAAATACATGGTGTGCCTTGATTAGTAAGTGAGTTTTAAAATAAAATTAAAATGAAAATATTTTATGATTTATCAATTATGTAAAAATAAGAAAAGAAAAACCTTAAAAAAAAAAAAGAAACACATAGTGTGCATTGATTAGTAAGTGAGTTTTAAAATAAAATTAAAATGAAAATATTTTAAATTTGTTTGACAGAAATCAGAAAAGGAAGAAGTACAAAAAGTCATAAAAGGAAAAGGAAAAAATTAGCATAAATGACTCCCATACAAAAAAAAAAGTATAAAACATATTTTTTATTTTTTAAATATATTATTATATTATAACATATACAAACATTGAATAAACTTTCCCTCATAAATGTCTATGTGAATAATTTTTTTTGAATAACTCGTAGAATAGTTTTTTTTTTAAAATAAGATAACTTTTTTTTAATTATAAATTAGATAATCTTAAATTTATTTAAATATAAAAATTATTTAAATTATAATTGATAATTTAATCAATCTAGAGATATTCTTTTTAAATTAAAAATCTAAACTATGAATTTTATCTTCATAATAAATAATTTTAGTTATTTATCAAATAACTTTATTTAAGAAATGATTTAATTATCAAAATCTTTCAACATGTTTAAAAATTATAAAATTAAATTTATCTAAATCTTTCAACAATTTCTTTTTATCTTAATTTAAATCAACAAAAAATTATTCTTTCAAAACTTTACATTAGATATTGAAAATTCAAACAACTTTTCATATTAAATCTTTAAATAATAATACTATAAAAAGGATCATATCCATCTCAACTCTAATTATCAAATTTATTTTTTCAAATATATGCAAAAAATTTGATTTTATCTTTATCACTTATCATATCCTTTTAAATTTTAAAAAATTAATTTAAAAATCATCTATTCAATCCTAATTGTTAGTCAAGAATTTTTTTATAAATTTAAGATTATAAATGTAATATATTATATAAGTTTGTAATTTTTTTTCAAGGTATATTCTATTACTATTATAATTTATTTTTTGTGTTTACAACATTTTTCTAAGATATATTTTGTTACTATTGTAATTTTATTTTTATAAAAAATAATATTTTTTCAATTTATTTTTCTTTTTTCACATATCTCTTAATATTTTTAATAATTTATTTAATAATTTGATCAAAATTATGAAAATGAAAATATGTTATTTTTTTATTATTTAATTCATTCGACAAATATATACGTGCTTATTTAAAAAAAAAAAAAACAGAATGATATAATCTTACATAAATTATTGTACATTATTTCATATTTGGTTTCTATTCCTTTACTGTAGTTTGCTTTCCCTTGACCGATATTTATCCAAAAGGAAGAGCTTTGGCTAGTCGCCATCTTACTATTCTTCCTTTTTTTAAGCATAATCAATTGGTTCAAATCCACTTCGTTGTTTCTATCATTCATTTTCTTTTCTTGATAGCAGATCTCTCATCTTTTAGGCAAAAATTCCGAATTTATTTATAGAAAAACCAGAAGGCAGTCAGGCAAGCTACATCATCTTCTTCTTCTGATTCTAATTTTTTACTAATTTTTTCCCAGATTCAATCTATTTTCTATTTTAGTGGGTTTTGTGGTCTCTCTAATCCAATCTCTTTTCTATCTTAGTGGGTTTTATGATCTTTCTGATTAATTGTGTCTGTTTACTCCTGGAAATGCAGAACAGATTCGGATAATCACTTTCTTGGAACTTTCTCTTTTGCGCTGTTTTATATACAGTAGTATCTGAGGTAAGCTTTTCTTTCCTTTAAAAGATCAAACAGTGTCGGTGTGTGTTTGAGAATACTGACTTCATCTTTGTTGTCACATAGCTGCTATGGGTTTAGGGGGAATTTTCGAATTAGGACATTGGAGAGAATCGCGTTTGCTACCATTACAGTGTATATATTTAATCTTTGATAACTAATAAGTAAGAAAATCTCAATTATCATTTTAATCTGAAATCATTTAACAAATTTCCCACTTAGAAAGAGGGGAGAACATATGTATGAAGAAGTTGCCAGCAGCAGCTTGGGCTATCGCTTTTGTAGTACACTAAATTTTTCAGGTCAAAAGTTAAATCATAAATAAGATTTAAATTAGAAATGAATAAATGTTGTTATTGTTTCAAAAATTGGTTAGAAATTTATTAATTGAAGCATTAACTTGTCAGACAAAAAAAAAAAAAAAACTCAATCTATTGTAAGTAATTTTTGGTTAATCTTCTATAAATCACTTATTAATTTATAATTTTGTAAACAAAGGTTTACAAATTAATCAATAATATAATAAAAAAAGAAACATACATGCCGTTAATAGATAATGATGAAAAATTACACTAATGGGGACTTTTTAGTTACATTTTGTGCATGGTAAACAAATATTTATATTTTTTTTTTTATTTCTATTAGTAGTGAATCATTGTAGACATCGGTTTTATCCGAATTTATTGATTTCATTTCAATTTAATAATAATAATTTTAATAATAATAATAATAATTAAAAAAAATATAATAATAATAAATCAAGAGAGAAGGAGACAGAAACTAAAGGGTTGGTACGGTATCGTTGTCGCCCTCGACCAGTCCCCTGTCTCGCCCCTGACCAGCCCCCTATTCAACTCACCTACAACCACTCAGATCCTCTTATTTGAAGCTCTTAAAAACATCATAGATTATTCCCCTTTAAAACATTTTTCTAGGACACGAAGAGCTTACCCTTCATCACTGCCCAGCCCCCTTTTCAACAAGCTCAGTTCCTATACTAGCACTCCAATTCGAGCCTCAACCTTCACCAAACCCAACCCCAAACAAAACTCACACCAACCACACAAAAAAAAAAAAAAACAAACAAAAAAACAAAAATAAAAAAAAAAGATAAACACAGTCCTCCCCGCAGGGAGGAACCCAGTGCTAAAGCTACTTACAAAAGTAAAAAATCATGTCAGTCTTGTTTCAACAAAACAAATTAAAAAAAAAAGGGGAAACAGAAACTTTGAGCCCCGATCTACGCTGATTGGGGCTATTTTCCACAAAAAAAAGGTCAGATCTAGGAAGAGTGCATTGAAGAACGCTTTCGAGAGTATTTTGGTATTTTTCGATCACCGACTACCACCGACAGCGACTGTCGACGGTGACTCAAACGGCGGCTGGTGCGACGGTCCGGCGACTGGACGGTGAGAGAGCTCTCCCTCTTTTTTTTTTTCTAAAATGAAAAAAGAATGAACAAAAAAAATTTTTTTTTTAGTTATATATAAAAGACTAAGGAGCAAAACGACGTCGTTTTAGGTTAAAGAGGATCCGCGCATTGACTCGAATCTGACCCGGGATCCACGCAACCCGACCTATGGATCCATTCTTCCAACAACTGCTGACCCGTCCAATTGAACCGATTTGAATCGGATCGAACCGTAGACCGCTAACCCGAACCGTTGACTGAACCGCAGAACCAGTCAGACTGCTCCAGACCAACGTTGACCGGACCGTTGACCGGTTTGGTTCAGGTAAAAAAAAAAATTTTTTTTTGAATTTTTTTGAATTTTTTATATTATTATTTTTGTTATTTTGAGTATTTTTTTATTCTTGCGTGATAAATTTTTAAATTTGTTAGAATAAATGTTTAATTGTGTTTAATAATAATAAGAATCAATAAAATAAGATAATAACTAAAAAAATACTAAAAAATGCTAAAAAAAAAGTAATAATCTAAACATAATAAAAAAAATTTTTTTTTCTTCTTTCTTTCTTTCTTTTCCTGCCTAGATGTTAGAGGGAATAAAAAAATATTTTCCTAAAGAAATAATTTTGCTTAGATGTTGAAAAATTATTATTAATAAATTTTCATAAAAAGAAATATATAAGAAATTTTTAATTAGTTTTCAAAAATCATTAAAATCGAACTTATTTCGAAAATCCACCTAGATGTTGAGGATTTTTAGAGATGTTCGTTTTTCTTAAAAATGAAATCTTAAACACTAATTCTTAATTTTCAAAATCCTAGGTTTCTAAAACCCCTAAAATCCAAAATCTTAAAATCTGAAACCCCTAAAAATCTAAAATCCCTTAAATCCAAACCCCATAAAATTTGAAACCCCTAAAATCCAAAACCCCCAAAATCCAAAATCTTAAACCTTTAAACTCTTAAATCCAAACCCCTAAGATCCAAACCCCTAAGATCCAAACCCTTAAATCAAAACCCCAAACCTTAAATTTTAAAATCGAAACCCTAAAATCTTTAAACTCTAAAATCAAAATCCTAAATCTTTAATACCTTAAAACCAAACCCTAAAACCCTCAAAACTTAATCCAAATCCCTTAAAATTTGAATCTTCAAAATTTTGAAACCTTAATCTTTAAAATCTTTACTCAAGCCCTTACTCAAAACATCCTAAAAATCTTAAGGACATGTGTGAAAATCTCATTCGAAGCAATTTGTTCCCGAATGTCGCCTAGATGATGGGGTATTTAAAAAATTTTACTTCGTTAAGTCTTTTCACACAATTTCTTAATTCGTATTAATAATAAGATTAATAAATAAAAAGTATAACAGTAAATTGAGATTTTAAATATAAACAGTCACATCTAAGCTTTGCCTAGATGTTGGAGAGTCGGGGTGGCCTCATTATACTTAAGAATCTAACTTTTAAATTGTATCTCATCCTACATAATATTTATTGGCATACATACGTTAGCATGTTATTATCAGTAATTATTTGTACTATTCTGTCTTTAATTTTTATTTACTGCTTGGTGATAAAATATTTTATAATAAAAAAAATAATACTTAAAAAAAAATTATGATATTACAAAATAAAATAAAAATAACATTCCAAAAGAAATAATTCTTGGTACTTTGCCTAGATGTTGGAGAGTCACCAACAATTTTCTATAAAGAGTGTTATTTCATTTTAAGGATTGTTGTGTTAAATCTTAAGCGAAAAGAGTTATTTTAAATTCTGCCTAGATGTTGAAGAATTTTAAGATAATTTTTTTAACTTAAAGATTTTCTCAATATTTCTAATTAAAAATTTAGCAACAATATTTTTTAAAAACGAAGGGAATTAGTATTAAATTTCAAGTTAAAATCATTTTTATCCAATACCGAAAATAACGCATAATTAAATGTTACCAATTTATGGGCATTGTGGGGATGCTAATCCTTCTCCACACGTAACTGACTCTCGAACCCAACTTGGTTTTTCGTAGATCAAAATTTATTTTTTTGATATCTCGTTTTTATAGTTTTATTAAAAAGATAAACTTTTGGGTGGTCAATCACACCCTAACAAAGATTGGTGGCGACTCTCTTTTATTTTTCTCGATTTTAAAACACTTTATGTCTAGCGGTCTCAAAACCGTTACGATAGCTTGGCGACTCCACTAGGGACATTTGAGAGTCAGGCCAAAATTTTAATTATGCGCTATTAGCAATGGTTGGATTTAATTGGTTTTATTTAATATTTAGTTTCCCTTTGTTTTAATTTTTTAAAAAATATTTATATACAAGTTAATAAACAGAATAAATTGCATGTTAGTTGTTATTTTGATTTATTTATTTTGATTAATACATTGCTTTACACATATTTTGCATATTCGTTTACATGCATGAGCTCTATACCTGGGCTCTACCCTTTTTAGGAGGAAGTGAAGTAGCTACGCTCTTGTGAGGTGATAACCTCCGCATTTGCTAGCGAAATACTGTCACTCAAATTGAACCCTTTTCGTTCGTAACTTGTAATGGGTAAGGATCAGGTTTCCTTACTAGTCCTGTGTGGATGTCAGTGAGGAACAATTTGGGAACCTTTAGATGAACAAATCTTCACTCAGCATATAGTGAACCTTAGGAGACCGACCTTCGATAGAGCATTGCCTTTTTGTAGAAATAAGAGAATAACATTTTCTTGAAGATTTTTTTTTTTTTTAGATGTATTTCATTGCTTTGGTAGTTATCCAAAATTTACATTTTCATAAAAATTTTAGAATAGAATGAATTATTTTTAGCATTAATCCAACAAGCAAAAAAAAAAAATGAAAAAAAAAAACGTTTTCAAAAAAATTAAAGAATTTTTTTTTTAGAATTCTTTGTTTTTTGACCAAATAAAATTAATTTACAAGTCCTAGTTTTTTTGTTTTTCCTTTTCAAATTTTTTTTTTCAAATTTTGTTTCATCATTTGCATTTCATGCATCATGATGAAATAATACATGTATCCTATCCCATGCGCATCATGATAGGATAATATGAGCATTCCATCCCATCCACATTAATGGACAGTGCATTTATCCCATGTTATATACTTGTTGATAAATGATACATGCCTACCATACGCATCTTAATAAGTAGTGCGCACATTCCATCTCATTACATGTTTAAAGGTAGTGTCAGTTCATTAGGATGACATAACACAAGCATTGCATTTTATATAAAAATATAATGAGCACTTGATAGGTTCATACATTCCATACAAGTATGTAGTATTAGTCATAGGAATACATCTCATCATTCATGTAAATATGTCATTGCATTTCATGCATATAGATTCATGAATAATAGGGTCATATGGAACATACATTGCATTTCATACCCCACATTCTTGCAACATAACATTGTATTTTTTGCATACACATTCATGGTTGATGAAAATTTTTATTTGGGTCTTTGTACATATAAAAATCCATTGTCATAAATATATATGCATTTCGTGACATTCTTATGTTCATGTATTCATAAACATATTTTGTGTGTTTTTGTTTTTGTGATATTCATTCAATAAGGGTAATAGTCTAAAATTTTTTGTCTAAGTCCCAAAATAAAATGTTTATCTTGATAAAAATTAGAATGGCAAAAATAGGAGATCAATTGAAAGCAAGGATTAGTGCTTTGGAGTTGAATCAAGAGGAATTATGGCTTGAGCTTCAAGAGATGAAACGACAAATGGCTCAATTGATAGAAATGGTTAAAGGTGATGGTGGAGTTGAGTTTACTCCTCCTCAAGGGTCGTTGTCACTTTCGATTCCATCAAGTCAAGATCAATTGGCTCTTTTTAGTTCTAGCATTCTTTCAGAGCATATTAAGGCATTGAATGATTTGAACAGTGATCAGAGTTTGGGCAAACTCAAGAGAGAAATGGGTGAACTAGCCACGCAAATGATTGAGCTCAAGAGTTTGATTTCCAATAAGGAGTCACCTGACTTCAAACAACCATCACCAACTATCTCAAGTCCTAACCCGTTCGTAAATCCTCCTTATGACTACTTCCAACCTCCTTTCCAAGCACTTAAAATTAAGCCCCCAAGTGTCATGCAACCTTAAAAAATTTCACACTTGAATTCACGTCCCCCACCTCACATTTCACAATCGCTTGTTCAGCATGCTATCTAATCACCACTTTATCAGCCTAATCTTCAACCCAGAGTTTTTTAATTCACGTCGAGACCAATTATACCAGCACCTTTTCAACAAAGCAAACCAATCATAGGATAGAAAAACTCTAGTAACACCAAAGGAAAAGTCCCTATTGATCCAATACATGTGTCTTACATAGAGTTATACCCGCTGTTCTTAGGGAACTATCTCATTGCCCTTATCCCTGCTGAACCTCGCAAACCACCTTTCCCTAAATGGTATAACCCTAATGCCTAATGTGAATACTATTTTAGTGTTGTGGGTCATTCTTTGAAAGATTGCACAGCTTTGAAACATAGGGTGCAGGAATTGATGAAAGTCAGATATCTGAGTTTTGATGCCAAGATGAAGCTAATTATTCACGAGAACCCTTCTTTGATCTATGTCAAAATGGTAAGCAGTGCTACAAGCAACAATAAAGTTAGTCAGGATGATGAATAAAAAGCTTTTTAAACAAATAGTTGTCATCCCTAGTAATCATAGTCAACTTTTTTTTAGGTGAGACAAAGGGAAGTGGGAGCAGGTTTGACACTTTTTAGCCCCAGCCCTAGAATGGTTTATGATATGTAAACTTGATACTTTTGGAATGAATGAAAACTTCTTTTAACCTAGATTTTCTATGAATTGATGCTTCTGCCCATTTTTAATAATTGGAGCCAGTGAAAAAGAGTGACGGTTGTGAATATATTTTCATGAAACTTTCGAAAAGAAAAAAATATCTTTAGATAACCCAGCCAGAATATATGATGAAACTCGAGTTTTCCCATTCTTAATAATACTAAAATTTAGCTTGCACATCATACATCATTTGTTTGAATTCATTGTTTTTCATGCTAGTTAAAGACAAAAGATGATGATTGTAAATATGCTTTTGTTAAACTTTCAAAGTGAAAAGATTTTTTATAATAAAATTCATGTTGTGCATTTCTGACTTCTGATAATTAATAAAATGTTCAAGGATAGCTATCCTAGAAAACGAGGTTAGTTCAATCTGCACACTTATAGCACTCGAGTCTGTACTAGAGTCATAAAAAATGAAGGTGCAGATCGAATGGACAGAGAAAGCTCAGGGAGAGATCAACGAAATAGTCATAAGAATGTAACAGAACATGAACAAACAACTGGTAAAATTAAAACAAATGATAGTGGAATTGACAAAGAAAAAGAAGTTGTTAAAAAGCACAGGATAAGGGAAAAATAGCTGTTGAGACACCATTGTATCCATCTGGGTTCACATATGTTCAGGATCCCCATGTGTCACAAGCACCTTCAACCACTAATCAACCTTATATTGGTCCTTTTGCCAAGTTACCATCAGTTTAGACAAATGTCAATCTTAGGCATACTCCTCACAACTTCACTACTGTGCCTAATATGGATGATCATAAAGAATTAAAAAAATTGAAAAGGGTGCTAGATCCATCAAAAGATATAGTGATAAAAGATAAGTATGATCTATTGAAAGAAAGATTGAAAGTAATTGAAAGCCATGATGTGTACGAGAATGTTAGCGTCAGTGAACTTGGTCTAGTACCTGATCTTATTATTCCATCAAAATTCAAAGCCTTAAATTTTGAGAAGTATGATATAATGAAATGCTCTTTAATGCACATCATTATGTACTGTCGAAAAATGACAGGCTACACTCATGATGATAAATTATTGATCAATTACTTTCAAGATAGTCACATTGAACTTGCAGTAGGATGGTATGCTTAATTAGATTAAAGTAAAATTTACTCTTGAAATAAATTGGCTAGGGCCTTCCTAGCACAATACAAGCATGTTAAAGATATGGTGTCATATAGGTTGTCCTTACAGAATATGAAAAAAAGATCAATTGAAACATTCAAAGAATATACACATAAATGGAGAGACATAGCAGCTCAAGTACAACCACCATTGTCAGAGAAAAAAATTACTGTTCTGTTTGTCAATTCTTTGGACACTCATTATGAAAGAATGATTGGAAATCTCTCTAAAAACTTTTCAGACATGGTGATTTCTGATGAAATTATAGAAAATACAATCAAGAGTGGCAGGATTAAGTTAAAAGATGCGATAGATGTTGAAGAGGAAAGTACATTAGTACAAAATAAAAGAGAGGTGCAACTAGTCACAATGGAGGGGCATCTACCTAATAGTTTTATCTCGTATGATCTTATCCTATTTATCAACCTCATCACCTTGCCATAAGTTTTATCTCTCAAAACTCATATATTTGCTAACCATGCCAGCATTTGAGCTTTCCAGCAAATTTTTATCCTCAAATGGTCATTCATGATCTTGTTCTTACATTTGAACCCATCACTCAACCAACAAAGAATCGAAAGAGACCAAAGAATGATCAAGAGAAATTTTCCATTCTTATTTTTCACCTTTTACCTTTGCTAATAGAATGTCAATATCTCACTCTCGTGTCTTTGAAAATAATACCAAATCCATCAACAAAGAGTTACAATCCCAATGACAAGTGTGATTACCATATGGGGGTAATTGACCACTCAACTGAAAAATACAGACAGTTGAAAGAAAAGGTTGAAGATCTTATCAAGAATGGTATTCTGACTCTGGAGGTAATAGAACAATGAAAGTTGTTGACTCCATTCAATTATCAAATGTGAGAAGTTGAGATGAAGAGAGAGGTTTCGGTTTTAAAAATCAGGATAGGATAATTTTTTTTTATTTTTTTTACTGTATATGTATGACATGTGCATTATGTCTCTAGAAGTTATCTAACTTATTTTGGAAGAATTGAATACTTTGGATCTTTTTCATGAAATTTTCTCTTTATGCATTTGTTTAAATAAAAGTCCCACATAAGTAACTGTAAAAAAAAAAAAAAAGTTTTCTTTTGCAATAAAGATGGAATGATTCTTAAGAGAAATGGTGATTACTATTAGGAAAAAGCTCATCAAATACCTCCACACCTTTTTAAATACTTTCATGCCCCTAATCACTCAAATGATTGGAGTCGACAACCATAACCTTTCAAAGAATGTGAGTTTGAGTTCATACCTTAAAGGGTCGATAATCTCTTCTTGGACAAAGAACAAAAGAGATTAATTTAAAAAATTTATTTTGAATTTCAAAAATCATATACTCTTTCAAATTTTTAATTGGTAATTCAATGTGTGTCAAAATTTTGCCATGATCATAGAGATAAAAATACCTAAATTGTTTTTTCTCTCTTAAATAACCTTTGTTTCATGTTTTAAGGCACATTGAGGAGAAGAAAAAAATAATCCATTTTTGCCTAAGACAATTTGTTTCATACCTTTATACCTTTTCTCTTCCTTTTACTAAAAAAAAAAAAAGTCAAAAAAATTTTTGAAGCCCAAAGAGCCTTTTTGAACTATGTGATCGATTCTATTCGACTTGATCGTCATTAAAACCTTAAGTGAAAAAACAAGATGGGGCATCAAAAAATTAAAAAAAAGCAAAAAGAAAAAAAAAACATCTTCAATGATTTGCTCTTCTAGCCAAGTGATTATGTTTGAAATGATGAATGACCATCTTTCTCTATCCTTCTCATATATAAAAACTATCCATTTGCTACCTATTTGAGCCTATTAAATTTTTTGTTCCAAAATAAATCATAGCCAATGATCATTTTCTACATTGGGGGGTAAAATTAGGATATATTCAAGATCAACTTCAAGAAAAGTATCTGATAATTGAAAGCATTTAATATGCCTCTCAAAAATGAAAGTTTGGGGCAAAAAGGGAATAAGACTTCAATTAGAATCCCAACGATCCGAGAAAGTGAACGGTCAAAGATGAAGTTGGGTATTTCTAACGCGAAACAAAAAAACCTTAGAGATAAGAATTTACAGCTTCAATTAGAATTCAAAAAAAAAAAGAAAAAAAAGAAAAAAAAATAAAAAATATGTACCTTAAAAATGCGAATTCAAGGCAAAAAAAAAAAGGGTGAGTAAAGTTGCTGAAATTAAAGCCAAATGTTTTTTAAAAAAAAAGCAAAGAAAGAAAGTCAGAGAATGCTCCTCAAGATCCTTGGCCTAATTATCCTGAATAACATATTTTGAGCCTGTTTATCCATTCTTTCAGAACCCTTAACCTCGGCCTACATTACACACCTTGAAAAGTCTATTTTAATCAAATGTAGATACTTGGATTGAAGAGCAATGTCCTTGAATTTGTATATACTTGTTGATTTCTTCATTGACAAAAAAATATAGCTCTAAGGTGAAAATCCTAAGAGGGCAATTTAAAGCTAAAGTCATTTTTGAGGTCCCAAAATGAATTTCAGAGTTCCAAGGTTCTATCCGAAATAAAAAATTTCGATGCAAAGAAAGATCAGTACATATTAAAGACCTTTCAAAAAAAAAAAACTAACCTTGTCCTCTTCCCAAATCTTGTTTGGAAAGTAATGGCTAGTTTTGACTCACATTGAAGTATCACATTTTCAATAATAGAAAAGTATTTTGAAAAAAAATTATCTTTTTTGGAGCCCAAGAAAAATCTTTGCAACCCTCGTCAAGCTTTCCATTAGATATGCCCACCAGTGAAATGAGTTGAATTATCAATTACCCTCCCATCAATGGGTTTTTTAAATAGTAGTCATCAGCTTCCAAGAGATTCGCAAGTCTTGAGTTTTAAATTTTTCATTAATTACGAAAATATTTTATGTAGGGTAATTTTTGACCACTTTTAAAAATTTTTAAGATTATTTGAGTATTTTGTACATAATACTGAGATCATTATTTTGAGTGAAAATGAAACAATAAAAATTTAAACAAAAATTTTTCAAGAAAAAAAAGGGGCAAGAAGAGTCTTTGCATTTGCATCGCTTGCATTTGTATCACAAGAAAGACATTTGTATTTGCATCACTTGTATTGGTATTTGTATAAGACATTTGCATTCACACCATAAGAAGAATTTGCATTTGCATCATGGCATCTGCATCCTAAAAAAAGATATTTGTAGGGACATCTACATGAAAAGGACATTGTCATTTGCATTGTGAAAAAGTCAAATGTATCAAGCATTTGCATTCTTACGTTGGCATTGACATTTGCATCGATATTTTCATTAGCATCATTTGGTGAGAATAGACATTTGTATCATGTTTGCATTTATCAACTTTGTAAGTATTAAAAACAAAAAAAAAGAAAAAAAATGGCATGTTTTTAAAGTTTTAAAGTCTTTGTTTAAGAGGAACCGTTCTTAATCAAGATTTCAAAGCCTCTATTTAAGAGGAACCTTTTTCAAACAAAATTTTGAAGCTTCTGTTTAGGAGTAACCTTCTTCAAACAAGACCTTTAAAGTCTCAAAAATCTCTAATCATGCAAAAGTCATTTTTAAAGTTTCATTGCCTTTGATTATGAAGAGCATTAAAAGATTTTGAGATTTGTAAGACCTTCGGGTGTAATCTCTAAAGTCTTCGAGCACAACTTTCAAGATTTTCGGGTAAAAGACTTTTAAATTTTTAAAATTTACAGATCTCGGATCAGAAGAGCATTCAAAGATGATGATTTCTAAGACCTTCAGGTATAATTTTGATTCGCGATGTTATCCTGATCAATTTCTTATCTTTCGACTTGCGGTGTTATTCTAGTCGATTCTGTAAGACCTCCAAGCATGATTTCTAAGACCTCAAAGCATAAATTCGATTCGCAGTGTTATCCCGATCGATTCTTGATTTTTTGACTTACGGTGTTGTTTCAGTCAATTTTGAAAGACCTTCGGGCATGATTTCTAAGACTTTTGGACATAAATTCGATTCGTGGTATTATCCCGATCGATTCTTTATTTTTTAACTTACAATGTTATCTCAGTCGATTCTATAAGACCTCCAGGCATGATTTCTAAAACCTCCGGGCATAAATTCGATTCGCGATATTGTTTCGATCGATTCTTTATTTTTTGACTTGTGGTGTTGTCCCAGTCGATTCTGTAAGACCTCCGGGCATGATTTTTAAGACCTCCGAGCATAAATTTGATTCGCAGTGTTGTCCTGATCGATTCATTATTTTTGACTTACGGTATTATCCTGATCAATTCTGTAAGACCTTCGGGCATGATTCTTAAGATCTCTGAGCATATATTTGATTTGCTATGTTATCTCAATTGATTTATTATTTTTCGACTTGCGGTGTCATCCTAATCGTTTTGTGTTTTAAAAAAATAAATAAATAAAAATATCCATGATTTGCTTTCGGACAAAATCATTGTCTTTGTCTTTGCCTTATTCTTGATTCTCAGTAATGTGCAAAGAGGGGCAGCTGTAGATATTGATTTTGTCTGAGTTTACTGTTTTCATTTCAGTTTAATATTAATAATTTTAATAATAAAATTAATAATAATTTAAAAAAATATAATAATAATAACAAAAAAATAAGACAGAAACCAGAGGGCTGGTACGACGCCACTGTCGCCCCCGACCAACCCCCTGTTCAGCCCACCTACAGCCACCCAAATCTCTTTATTTGAAGCTCTTAAAAACCTCATGGATTCTTTCCCTTCGAAACTTCTCTCTGGGACACACGAAGAGCTTACCTTTCATCATTGCCCAACCCCCCTTTCAACAAGCTCAGTCCCCATAATAGCACCCCAATCCGAGCCTTAACCCTCACCAAACCCAACCCCAAACAGAACCCACACTAACCATAAAAAAAAAACAAACAGAAAAACAAAAATAAAAAAAAGACAAACACAGTCTTCCCCGCAGGTAGGAACCCAACGTCAAAGCTTTCTGCAAAAGCAAAAAAATTACGTCAGTCTTATTTCAACAAAACAAACAAAAAAAAAGGAAACAAAAACTTTGAGCCTCGATCTACGCTGATCGGGGTTGTTTTCGATAAAAAGAAGGTCAGATCTAGGAAGAGCGCATTGAAGAGCGCTTTTGGGAGTATTTTGACATTTTTCGATCACTAGCGACCACCAACAGCGATCGTCAACGGTGCCCAGATGACGACCGGCGTGGCGGTCCGACGACTGGATGGCGAGAGAGCTCTGGAACTCTCCCAAGAGCTCTCTCTTTTTTTTTTCTAAAACGAAAAAGGAATGAACAAAAAAAAATTTTAGTTATATATAAAAGACTAAAGAGCAAAATGACGTCGTTTTAGGCTAAAAAGAATCCACGCGTTGACCCGATCCGACCCGAGATCCGCGTAACCCGACCCGTGGACCCGTTCTTCCAATAGTTGCTAATCGATCCAATTGAACCGATTTGAACCAGTCCGAACCGTAGACTGCTAGCCCAAACCGTTGATAGAACCAGTTAGACCGGTCTAGACCAACGTTAACCGATCCAGTTCAGGTAAAAAAATTTTTTTTTTAATTTTTTATATTATTTTTTTTGTTATTTTGAGTATTTTTTTATTCTTGCATGATAAATTTCTAAATTTGTTAGAATAAATGTTTAATTGTGTTTAATAATAATAAGAATGAATAAAATAGGATAATAACTAAAAAAAAATACTAAAAAACGCTAAAAAAAATAGTAATAATCTAAACATAATAAAAAAATAATTTTTTTCTTTCTTTCTTTCTTTTCCTGCCTAGATATTGGAGGGAATAACAAACATTTTCCTAAAGAAATAATTTCGCGTAGATATTGGAAAATTGTTATTAATAAATTTTCATAAAAAGAAATATATAAGAAATTTTTCATTAGTTTTCAAAAATCATTAAAATCGAACTTGCTTCGAAAATTCACCTAGATGTTAGAGATTTTTAGAGTTGTTCGTATTTTCTTAAAAACGAAACCTTAAACACTAATTTTTAATTTTCAAAATCTTAGGTTTCTAAAACCCCTAAAATCCAAAATCCCTTAAATCCAAATTCCCTAAAATCTAAAACCCCTCAAAATCCGAAATCCCAAACCTTTAAACTCTTAAATCCAAACCCCTAAGATCCAAACCCTTAAATCAAAACCCCAAAGCTTAAATTTTAAAATCGAAACCCTAAAATCTTTAAACTCTAAATTCAAAATCATAAACCTTCCATACTTTAAAACCAAACCCTAAAACCCTCAAAACTTGAATCCAAACCCTTAAAATCTGAATCTTCAAAATTTTGAAACCTTAATCTTTAAAACCTTTACTCAAGCCCTTACTCAAAACATCCTGAAAATCCTAAAGACACGTGTGAAAATCTCATTTGAAGCAATTTGTTCCCAAATGTCGCCTAGATGATAGGGTATTTAGGAAATTTTACTTCGTTAAGTCTTTTCACACGATTTCTTAATTCGCATTAATAATAAAATTAATAAATAAAAAGTATAATAGTAAATTAGGATCTTAAATATAAACGGTCACACCTAAGCTCTGTTTAGATGTTGGAGAGTCGGGGATGGCCTTATTATACTTAAAAATTCAACTTTTAAATTGCATCTCATCCTACATAACATTCATTGGCATACATACGTTAGCATGTTATTATCAGTAATTATTTGCACTATTCTGTCTTTAATTTTTATTTACTACTTGGTGATAAAATATTTTATAATAAAAAAATAATAATACTTTTAAAAAAAATTATGATATTACAAAATAAAATAAAAATAACATTCCGAAAGAAATAATTCTTGGTATTCTCCCTAGATGTTGGAGAGTCACTAATAATTTTTTATAAAGAGTATTATTTTATTTTAAGGATTGTTGTGTTAAATCTTAAGCGAAAAGAGTTATTTTAAATTTTGCCTAGATGTTGGAGAATTTTAAGATAATTTTTTTAACTTAAAGATTTTCTCAATATTTCTAAATAAAAATTTTAGTAGAAATATTTTTTAAAACCGAAAGGAATTAGTATTAAATTTCAAGTTAAAACCATTTTTATCCAACACCGAAAATAGTGCATAATTAAATGGTATCAATTTATGAGCGTTGTGGGGGTGCTAATCCTTCCCCACATGTAACTGACTCTCGAACCCAACTTGATTTTTCGTAGATCAAAATTTATCTTTTTGATAAACTTTAAACCTGTTTTTATAGTTTTATTAAAAAGATAAACTTTTGGATGGCCAATCATACCCTAACAAAGATTGGTGACGACTCTTTTTTATTTTTTTCAATTTTAAAATACTTTACGTCGGGTGGTCTCAAAACCGTTACGACAATCATAACTAATCTTCTTTAAGGATAAATTCTTATTGCGAAAATTAAATAAGATAAAAAGAGAATAGCACTATTTGACCATACAATTTTATCCCTCTTTGAGTGGTAAAATTTTATTGGATAATTTAAAGATAGATATACGAAATTATGTTAGGTAAAATTAATCATAAATACGATGTTTAAATTTAAAGTTTAAACCAATGAAATTTTTTCTCATCAAGAGGATGAATGGTAGGGATAAAAGTGTGGGGTCAAGAAGCATTTTCCATATATACAATCATACACTAATAATGGATCCAATATAAAAAGAATAAACGTGACTAATGCTTGTAGTTAATGCCATTATATTGCAGGAGATTTGCTCAATTATGGAGCTTGTAAGGCCAATTATTGATGTGTTGAAGTACTTAGGAGATCCAGCGTGCAGATACATAGACCATCATAGAAAACTTGAAGAAAGGATTAATGATCTTCGAGCGAGAGAAGACCATCTAAATACTCTGAGGAGAGATATAGAATTGAGAATAAAAGCAGAGCTTCGATGGGGAAAAATTTTAAGAGAAGAAGTGGAGAAGTGGTTTCTAGATGTGCAAATGGTCAATAATAAAATACGGCCCACGAATCAAAGAGTGCAAAGAAGTGGCTTCTAGATGGGCAAATGGTCAATAATAAAATACGGGTCGTGAATAGGGACGGCAATTAGGCCCGTCCCCGACAGGTTTCGACCCGACCCGATCTTATAGGGTCGGGTTTTTTTTTTTGAATTTCGGGTTTATGGTCGGGTCGGGTATAATTAGGGGACAGTCGGGGTCGAGTCGGGTTCGGGTATGCCTACACCCGACCCGACATTATATAAAATATTATTTTTTAATTATTTATTTAATTATATATTTATATAATTATATTTTTAAATATTTATATTTAAAAAATAATATTTTTAAAAAATAATATTTTATTAATTTTGGGTCAGATTGGGTACAGTTTACGTAATGTCGAGTCGGATCGGGTTCGGGTATTGAAAAAATCGAATCGAGTTGGGTTCGGGTTTAATAAACCATAAAATTGAGTCGGGTTTGGGGCGAGCAAAACCCACTCCGAACCCGACCCGATGCCATCCCTAGTCGTGAATGAAAGAGTGCAAAATGTGTCTTGTTTTTCACGTGCACGCCTAGGAAAACGTGTTGCTGAAATAATTGAACTTGTGGATACAATGATTGAACGAGGTAGATTACTGAAGCTCTGGTAATTGATAATCCATCCACTGTTGGTGCGCCTTTTCAATTGGAACATTTAGAAGGCGAGACCATTGTGAAGAAGAAATTTGGAGCTACTTGATGGGTGATGAAATTGGAATGATTGGAGTTTGCGGAATGGGTGGAATCGGGAAAACTACTGTCATGAAGCACATATACAATCAGCTTTTGAAGGATAATAAAGCTCTGTTTGATAAAGTGATTTGGGTCACTATTTCGAAGGAACTCAACATCACCAACTTACAGCATGTCATTGCAAATGCTCTGACTTTTGTATCTCTCCCGGAACCTGAACAAGAACGTGCAGCAGCATTAATGGATGAATTGGGACAAAGAAGATATATATTAATTTTAGATGATGTTTGGAAAAAGTTCTCTCTCTTGGAGTTAGGGATCCCTAAACCAACATCGAGCACTGGGAGTAAATTGGTATTAACTAGTAGATCTATTGATGTTTGTAGGTCTATGGACTGTGAGATAGTTAAAGTACAGCCACTTTCAAATGAGGAGTCCATGAATTTATTCTTAGAGCATGTTGGACGGGGGGTTTTAGAAGTTCCCTCTTTAAAAGAAATTTTGGGCCATATTGTTCAAGAGTGTGGTGGGTTTCCCCTTGCCATTGTCGTGATGGCTGGGAGTCTGAAGGGAATGTATGAAGTCCCTGAATGGAGGATTGCATTAAGAGAGATACGTGAACATGTAAGAAGTGTGAAGGGCACAGACGAGGAAATATATGAGCGATTAAAATTCAGTTATGATCGTTTGGGAGATTCAAAAATCCAAAACTGTTTTCTTTATTGCTCGTTATATCCAGAAGACTATAATTTCAAGGATGGAATTAATAGAACACTGGATAGATGAGGGATTTCCTGGAATTGACAGTCGACAAGAACTCTATGAGAGGGGTCATACTATATTAAATAGGCTGGAAAACAATTGTTTGTTGGAAAAGGATGGTGGTACAAATAATATGAAGATGCACCATGTAATGAAGGATACAGCATTGTACATAAAAAATATTAGTCCTCGTTTTATGGTAAAAGCTGGCGTGGGATTGAAAGAACTACCAAGCAAGCAAGAATGGGCAGAGGATCTTGAAAAGGTTTCATTGATGAGGAACTACATATCGGAATTTCCTCCGGACTTGTCACCAATTGTGAGATTCTTTCAACCTTATTGTTGCGAAACAACATGTCCTTACAAAGGATTCCAGAATTGTTCCTTCAGCATATGCACGGACTCTGCATTCTCGATCTTTCTTATATCAATATTGAGCAACTGCCTGATTTAGAAAGTCAAATGGCCCATATTAAAACAAGTCAAAATATAAAATATATTTATTAAATATTAAAACAATTAACAAAAAAATTGAAAAAAAAAATCAAATGGCTTAATATATTGTATGTCATTGATATAAAGTAAATCTAACAAAAAAATATATAAATCTAAGTGATTTATCAATTACATAAAAATAAGAAAAGAAGAAAATCTAAAAAAAAAAAAAAGAAGAAGAAACATGTGGTGTACCCTTGATAGTGAGTTTTAAAATAAAATTAAAATGAAAAAAAAAACTTTTTTTTGCAAGAAATTAAAAAAAGGAAGAAGAACAAAAAATCATAAAAATTTTTTGGTACAAGTGAATCCCATATGAAAAAAACTTTAAAAACATTTTTTAACTTTTTAAATTATTGAATATAATAAAATATCGAGAGGGAAAAAAAATAAAAATCAAGTAGTAGGTCTCACCCCTAAAAAACTAATGCAAAAAAGAATATAGATCCAACAAAAAAAATCAATAAAAATATATAAAAAAAAATGTAGGGCTTCATAAATTTAAAAAATTAAAAAAAATGATGCGTCCCACTAATTAAAAAAGGTGTAGATCCCAAAAAATAACAAAGAGATATGGTCCACCTCTTTAAAAAATTAAAAAAAAAAAAAACTGAATCCCATCCAGGAAAATAAAAAAATAAAATAAAATTAAGAGACTGTCACGTAGCAAATTAGATAATTGACATATGACAAATTCTGGTGCAAATTTGCACCATTTATACATTGGATTTTATTGATTAACTAGTTTGTTACCTATACGTTCATAGATTATCTTTATTTGTTTAAATTTGTGTAGACATATAAATTAAAACTATTTATTATCTTATATATTCAAGATATATGTAAAATACGTGTACTATAAGTAAGATATCAAATCATCATAAAATTAAAAATTTTTACTAAGAATTTAACAAATTTTAAAAATATGAAAAATAATATTTGAAGAAGAATAACATATCTAGAAAATATTATAAATAATAATATTGAGTACATGAACAAAATATTAAAATAAAAACTATAAGTTTCATCACTTCGAATTAACTTTTTCCAATATGCATATCCATTTTGTCCAATCATTTTTTAGTACCTACAATTTTATATAATTTTAAGATAAATTTTATTTATTTAAGAGAAATAATGATTTTAAATGTTTAAAGAATATACTAAAAGTTTCTTTATTTCATAGCCTACAATAATAGCATCTTGAAACAAATGTGGTGTTTCTTGTATTTTTTAGGCGAGAAATGTGCTTACAGTTATAATCGTCTACACAATTCACCAACAAAAATGAAAAAATCAAGCCAGCTAGATTTAAAAATTTTAATAATTAGAGCCAAGTTCTTCTATATTAAGAAAAGTCAAGTTTTTCATGAGACAATTATCAAACAGAATAAAAACTAATAAATATTAGAAAAGAAATAAAAATATGTAATAATATCATATGTGTAATAATTCATTTCTAAGATCAAATCAGTAATATTCTATTTCCAAAGAATGCAGTTAAATTTTTTTTTTAGAGCAAAGAATGCAATTAAATGTTAATGTGCATGTTTGTTGATAAAAGGTCTCATGCAAACTACTTTACATATGTATCTATTCTTTATTAGCACCTATACTTGGAAACAAAGAGTTCTAAATATTTCGAAAGAGACCACTACTGAAAATAAGTTCCATATCGATGGATTTTTGTTGACAGATTTGCGATTGTTTATCATCATAAATACAAAAAAAAAAAAATTTACCAACGGAAAAATTTTGTAGATAATTTATCACTAAAAGTTAGCATGGGAAAATAAGCTTTTGGTGCCACTTATAGCGATGGATTTTTTCATGATAATCCATTGTTAAAAGTTTTCGACAATGGATTGTCGACGAAAAAAATTCCATCACTAAGAGGAATTTTTAGTAACAAAAAAGTTTAAAAAATTTTTTTTAGAGAGCAATTTTTTTTAGCAATGAATTTTGTCGAGTAATTTGTTTGCCAAAAGTCAAAAAAAATTTTGAATCGACCAATCCATTGCTAAAAGTCTATTTTTAGTTAAAACCTCTTTCCCCCTTTCTTTTCTCCCCTTTTCTTTTCTTTTCCCAATTCCAATCCCTAATTCTTGTTATTCTCTTCCTTACTTATTCTTCTCTCCTCTTTCTCCTCTCCTTTCCTCTCCTCTCACCTATAAACCCCCATCAACCTCAATCCTTCCGTGTCATCCTCTCTATGCCGCCCTCCAACTCGTACGTTGCCTTAAGCCTACGTCGTTCTCCCCATGGCTCCGCCTTTTACCTGTTTTATTCTTTTCCTCTCCTCCCTTAAGGCCATGTCCTTTTCCCCTTACTGCCCTCGAGCCCATATGTGCCCCTTCTCTCCATTGCACCTTGAGCCTGTGATTACAACATAATCTACCAAGGTATAATTTTATTACTGCTTTGTGATTTTTATATTTCTTTAAAGACAAATTTGGAATTAGTATGCATTTATCACATTTTGATATTATTCAAAAAATTTTGTATAATTTTTTTAAATACATTACAAAAAATAGTAAAGTGATAATTAAAAATAGGAATATTAAAAAAATTCCTTTTACTATAATTGTATTTTGACAAGGTTTACATTAATACATAACATAGATAAATTAAATAAACTTAAAAGTTTAAGTAATTAAGAATTTTGAATCATCTGAATGCAATGGTTGTTATATACTTTTAAAGATTTGAGTTAAACATTTGATAATTAAGTCCTAAATCCTAATCATATACTCATTTCAATAATTTGTTTTAAATTTTGATGCTAAAAATTACATAGAGAAACAATACATGTAATGAGAAAAATAGTAGGTCTTTTTAGTTTCATATTCCAAAATTGATACTTGAATCTTTGTTTTAGGATCATCCATGCAATTTTTTTTATATTTAAGATTATTAAAAATTAAATTTTAAACATTAAAATTAAATATTGAATACTTTTATCCTTAACTTATACTATGGTTGGCATACATACAATTCATAGTTAAGAAAGGAATTCTTTGAACATTGCCTTAGTATATCTCTTTGAGTAAAAATATTCATTTATATAATCATGAACCATTTGTTCACAATGATTAGCCAATAAAAAAAAGAAATTGTTTAATTTTGTTACATAATTCTCTTCCAATAACAATTCTATAAAAAGCTATAAAGAAGATAAGGTACCAAATTTTATCTTTTTTCAATTTAAAATTCCATAATTGCTTAAAATTGACTTTTAATTACTTATTTTTCAGTTTAATATACTAAGACTAATATTTTTTTCAACCTTTATAGACTAATATTTTTTTCAACCTTTATGATGATACAATTAGGGTTGAAAAAATGGACAAAGATGCAATGACTATATAGTCTATTAAATAGATAGTGTGGTAATTGAAAGACTAAAACATTGTAGGAAATTGAAGTATTGTGCTTATTGAGATGCAATGATTTTGTGAAAGGTGAAAACTATCATGTATTTTACGTTGTGATTCTAGTTGTATATTGTAATTATTGATGAAGTAGATAGTGTGTAGTTATTGAAAGCCTAAACATTGTAGAATGAATGTATTGAACTATGTTGGAATGATGGTGTGCTTGTGTTGGAATCATAAATATTTAAAACTTTTTATAGGAAAACTATGTTGCTGCATTATCTCATAAATATGATGAAAACTTTTTCAATCATCTAGATTTCAATCCACAAGTATGGATTGAAGCTATTGGAGAGGTTAAAGCTATGTGCACTCATGTATATGGTTTTAAATCTGCAGATAGATCTAAGGATCTATCTTACTTAAGTTAATCCACTCCTACAGCACAACGTCTCACTTTATTTGTGATTTATCATTGGTGCCTCTTCAGCATCAAATACATGAACAAATTGATGAGTTAAGGATCGAGTTGAGGACTAAGCTTAGGCCTTTCATAGATCAAATAAGGCAGTTGATGAGGTCTAGACAAGTTTTGCCAACACAATTTTCTATACTTGACAATGGTAACACTGATTCTGGATCAAAAGATGCAACAACACAGTGAGTTCTTATCTTTATGGATATTTTTATGGATGTGGATGTTATGGATTTTTTTATGGATATTATGAATTGACTTTTAGTATTATATTTGGTGGAGTTAGAGATGTTAAAAATGTTAAATTTATAATTTAGATTTGTTAATGATTATTATGTGGAGTTTACATATGGATTTTTTTATTTTTATTAATAATAATAGAAATAACAAGCTTTTGAATTAAGTACACATGTTATAGGTTTCTTAAATAATTATAGATAAATTTAATCAAATTATGAATGAAATTAAAAATTATACCAATAAAATTTCATTATTATCGACATATTTTAGTATTAATGATGGATTACAAATGGATTACATTACCAATGAAATCAATGACCAATTTTCAGTTAATTACCAATGAATTATCGATTGACTTTAGTGACGGATTACTTGTGAAATTTACTTATAAAATTTTTACAGACGAAAAAATTTCATTGGTAATTACCAACAGAATTTGATTTTCACTGATGAAATAGCATTATCAACTTACTTACTACTAATCAAAATTTTCCATTGATAATTCATTTGGTAAAAGTATTATCGACAAAATATTGACTTTTACTAATGAAAAATTCTATCAGTAAAAATCATTTTTCTGGTAGTGGAAAGATGCAATTAAGCATTAAAATAGAGTAACAAAACATCTACCTACCAATCATTCTTTGTATGAGACTGGTAGATATAAAATCGGTGGCATATAATTATTGCACATGGTATCGCTACTTGAGGCCTGCAAGTAAATTTGTCAATTACTATTTCCAATAGTATTATGAAACATAAAACCTATTTTAGAAATAAAAGCGATTATCGAAAAAGCAAATTTAATGTAGATATTTATAAGTTAAAGAAAAGGAGCATGCAACCAACACTTATAAAAGAGAAGAATAAATGCTTTTGGAAATTGTAACTTTATACTTTGCAAAATATGAAAAAGCACACATAAAGGTAGAGAAAAAAAAATAGAGAAATATAATTAGTTTTAAGAGTTTTGTTAAGTTATTTGTTCTAATATGTGATATTTGATCCTTTTTGAATTTAAAAATAATCAAATAATATAGGATTATTATAAAATCTCTAAAAATAAAATCTACATTTGAGAATTTGAAATTAAAAAAATTTTTATTTAGATTATCAAAAAAATTATTTTTTAAAGTAATCAAGAAATCCATTTTAAAGATAATATATCAATACATTTTATTTTTTTAGATTTAAAAGGATATATAAATCTAGATCATTAATAAATCCATTTTAAAAAAATATATTGTACATTTGAGATTTATTCTTCTCTTTTAAAAGATTTACTTGGGTGCTTTAAAGTTTTGAATTTTTTTATTCTGTTAATGTTTTTTGTTTTTATTTCATTAGAAATTTTGCAATTTAGGTGGATATATGTAATTAAATTAATCTATAAATAATCGAAATATATATTACTATATTTGGGATTTTTAGATCTAAAAGGATATATATATATATATATTTAGGTTATTAGGAAATCTATTTTAAAATATCATATATATTTTTACATTTGAGATTTTTAAATTTAAAAAGATATTTTCTATATTATTACAAAACTCATTTAAAATTTAAAAGCATAATATATTTAAATTAGATTTTGTTGATAACAAGATTTAATTATTATTTACAGATTTTTTTGATAACAATATATTTAAATTATATATTTAAAAAATATATAAAAAGATAATTATATATATTTAAAAAATTTTATATATTTAAAAAGATAAAAAGATAATAATATTTAATTATTATTACCTTACGTGTCATTCAAAAAGATTATTCATGTAAGCTTCTATATGACAACCTTATCAGGTGTGTATGTATGTCGTAATATAATATTATACTAGCTTATGACCTGTGTAATGCATAGATTAGTTTTCTTCTTAAATATTTATAAACATATAAACATTAGTATTTTATAGACACCTATTTTACACTTTAAAAATTATAACATACTTAAAAGTCAAATATTGAAATGATATATTAAAAAAAACTGATTTAAAAAATAAATATGATAAATAATTTTAAAATCATAAAATAAAAAATACATGATAAAAATAAACAAAATTTTGCATTTATACCTGTATGTTTATATTGTTAATAAAAATAAGTTATGTCCATTTTAAAAGCTATAAAAATATGTTATGAAGTTTGTTTATCAAAATAAATTTTTGGGATTTTATCTACTCCAATTAAATAAAATTTAACTTTTATTTTGAGTCAAATAAGAAACTTTCATTGCTAATAACTTGAGTTACTATTATAATGGTTTTGGAGCTGGATGATGAATTTGAAAACAAAAAAGAAAATGAAATCACCACTAATATTTTTGGGTTATGTATAATTGGTCACCTATTAAAACATAATTTTTTTATAAAATCTTAAAATTAATTAATTTATTAAAAATATAATTTTAGAGTCCATGAAATAGTTTGGGTTCAGGAGTTGGTTACACATAAAAAAGAATTAGCATCCCCACAGCGTAAATTAAAAACGGTACCAATTAATTGCATATTTTCTTTTAATCTTAACAAAAAAAGGGTTTTAGTTTTAGTGTTTAGAATAGTTTTCTTGATTTCCTTTATTTATCAAAATTTTAGTTTTTTCCTTTTTTTATTGTTATTTCATTTTATTTGAGAAAAATAAATTTGAACATTTTTGTTGAAATAATTCTTAAAATGTTTCAATATGTTAGTAATATTAAATGAACTTTTCCTTACCTAAAGATTTCTTAGATATCACTTCTCGGAATACCTTAGAATCTCATCCTCAGAGGTTCATATTTATATTTTATAAAAATAAGGACATGCATATAATGCAAATGACAATATATTAATCCACACATTTTACTTTTTCTTTTAAAATTTTATTAGTTTTTGAATTCTTATTATTATTTTCTACGAAAAAAAGGGAAATTTTTATCCTATTAAAAAATTTTTTATAAATATTCCATATATTGGTAATATTTAAAAAAATATTCTCACTTAGAGTTTTTTTAAGACACCACTACTCAAAATATCTTAACATCTCATTATCGAGTAAAATTTTCTTTTTTATCATTTTTTATTATTTTTATTAATATTTTTTAGTTATTTTTTTATTTTTTTAGTAATAATTCTTAATTAATTTTTATTTTTATTAATAATTTTTAGTTAATTTTTTATTTTATTTTATAAAAAAGAAAGATTTTTATTTTTTTAAAAACTTTTTATAAATACTTCAATATGCTTGTAGTATTTAAAATATCTTTTTACCTACAGATTTTTTTAAAGCATCATTACTCATAATATCTTACAATCCCGCCATTAGATGAAAATTTTCTTTCCTCATATTTTAAATATTTTTATTTATTTTTTGGTTTTTGTTATTTTTCTAAATTTAAAATTATAAAAAATTTAGAAATTATTTTCATTTATTATTATTATTTTTAAAAAGATAATGTATATTTATTTTTTTGGAAAATATGAAAATTAAAATGTGCAAACAAGAAAATAAATAACAAAATAATAATATATAAAAATATATAAAATATAAAATTACCTAACCCACCTGTTTGGAGTAGTTTAATGGCTTCAACTTGGCTCGATTCGGCTGGACCAGCTTTAATGAACGCGTTTTGATGCTGACTACTGGAGATAGTACTCTTAAATGCTTCCCGAAGCTGAATTTAGCAAGATATGCAGGAGAGGAAAATGAGAGAGAGCGTAGAATAGGTAGAGAAAGTTGAGAATGAGGTGTTGTAAATATGTCACCTGCGTAGTTTTACTCTACCTTTTATACCTTATAGATGATGACATGACTGGATGAATTGTTTCGTTTGATCGGTTTAAGATTTTCATCCATTTTTATGATTTTTCTTGATATTTTAATAAAATTGAAGTTTCAAAAATTCAATTAAATCATTTTTGTACGAAGCTTATGAGAAAAACCCATCAAAAAACAATAAAAACAGAATCAATTGATAAAAAATTTTCAGATTACATAAACTCATATTTTACTTGTTTCTGTTTTCTTTATATTTGGTCAATCTAAATGAACATTTTATGAAATTAAACACTTTAATGTAACTTTATAACACATGATAAACTTGATTCAAAAATCAATTTCGAATTAATCACAGAAAAATATTAATGTTTTAATCAAAACAAAAATTTAGATTAAAACATAAACCAAAAACTCTCAACTCCGATTTCTCTATCTATACAAGGAATTAATAAATGTTCTTTATATGGTTTTAATTTTCTTTTAGAGAGTAACAAAAGCCTTAAATCAATTTTGAAAATAAATATTGAAAATTAAGATTATGATAACAACTAAATTTCACTCCAAATAAGCAATTCACGCAAAAATTAAATAGAAAACGTGATTTTAAGGTTTTAATTTCATGCAATAATGGCTTTAATTTCATGGAAGTGAATAAGGAGTCTTAGCCTTTTTCATTAAAAACCCTAGAAGCCTCTCTATTAAAGGCTTATTGGGTCAAAAGCCTATACAATCGTTAAATTACATTGATCCAGTAAGATATGTAAAGCCTATGCTTAAGTAATCATGTAAAATTATTTAAATTTTTATTCTTATCTCATATTAAAACTAAACTTATTAGTTGATTTTATTAAATTATTAAAATCACTAATTAAAAGTAACTCACATATAGAAAATTCCAACACCAAATGCAAAGAATATCCTTTTACCTTTTTTAAATTACTGCAATAAGGATAATTGAATTGTGCAAGATGTTTAATTGAACTCTTGATCATTAATGTTGTTCTTGGATAAAACTTTGCTATATGTATCATTGTCTCTAATCCTCCATTTTTCTTGGTCCTTCCTTATGTAAAATGCCATGTTATTCAAAAGTTGGGACAAGCAATCAAAATCCTTAGCTTGCAACCAAGTGAAAAACAATGGCGATTACTGTTCGAGAAGCAATCAACTAAACTCATGACGTTATATTTAGGACACATATTCATTTCCTTTGTTTTGTTATGTTATGAGATCTCTTTTATGTTTATTGTTATAGCAATTTAATATGTTTTCCCATATAATATCACCTAAAGCTTAAGTTAAAAGTAAAATTGTAGAGGAATGCTAAGGGTAGCTAACTAATCAATAATGCCTAAAACTCAAAATATTACAAAAATTACGTCAGTCAACTCTCATAACTCAAAATCGAATACTCGATATTAGAAGTTATCTATTAAGATTTAGAAATGCTAGATTTACTTTATACCACACGTACCATCCAAAAAGGACATTTGATGGGAAAATTAAATATTACGGTAGCCTAATATTTACAATCAAATAGAATAAAAATAATAAATATTATCAATCGCACCTTAATTCTCAAAATTTTACAAAATCACGTCAGTCAACTTTTATAACTCAAAATTGAATACTTGATGTTACAAATTATTTATTAAGACTAACAAACGTTATATTTACTCCACGCCACACGTAAGATCAAAAAAATGATATATGATGGGAAAATTACAAATTATGGTAACATAGCAAAAACATTTACAATCAAATAGAATGACAACAATAAATATTACAAGAAGGAGATATGAACTTTTATAATTTTGAACAAAAGCTGAAATTATTTATTTATCCCTTAGCTTTTCAATAAAAAAGAGAAGGGAGATGTCATTTTTCTTCGAAGTTTACCCATTTTCAATTTTTCTCCAATTTCTTTATTTTTCTTTCTTCTTTCTTCTTTCTCGTTTCTCCTTTTCCTTTTCCTTTTTTTTTTTCTCTTTTCTTTTTAATCCTTCCTTTCCCTCTCATCATTTTTAACACTAACTCTAACGATCATGGCCGTTGGTGTACCAAAATGTAATCTAATAAGACATTTAAACCTTAATAAATTGAATTTAGAAGCATAAGTAGAGATCAATCATCCTAAATCTGATCAAGTTTACTGATGGCAATGTCATCCTTAACCTCTTTTTTTTCTTTTTTGTTTTAATCTTCATTTTTCAAAAATAAATATAAAAAAGTAATTTTAGATTTTTATTAGTAATTTTATAAGTTGATATCTGCCATTTAAAAATATTTATTTTCATGACAATCAACGCTAATTATTTTTATTTTGTTAATCTTATTTGTAGTTCCTCAAAATTTTAGGTGCAAGTAGTTAGAAATTTGATAGTGTAAGGGTGTATTTGTGTATAACTACTTTTATATTTGCACCAACTTAAAATATTTGTGTTACCTTAAAATAAAATTTAATTATAATTTTAAGAGAAAAAGCTAATAAGACAAAATTTAGTTGGAAATATTTTAAAATCATGCACGTATATTTCTATCCCTTATTATAAAATTAATTACGAAACAAAAGTTTTTAGAACAATGTAAAATTTTAGAGAAAAATTTTATTTATGTATCATAGGAATACCTCAATATATAAAAAAAAATTGGACTTTAGGTACTTTTTCTCAATTTTATTTTTTTAATTGATAAAAATACAATTGGATTAAATATATTTTGTTAATTTTTTTAACTTAATAAAAGATATTGAAAAAATGGATTGAACAAAAAAAGTTCAACCATCGGAGAAAAAAGTTTTGAGTGAAAAAAATATTGCAATATATTTGATTTCTATGTAGTAAAGATTTAAATATTATTTATGATAAAATTGATTATCAAGAAAATTAAATTAAAAATATTACCAGAAAAAATTAATTGTTGGTTTATTCTAGGAAGACGCAAAAGGCTATTTTAGTCTTTGTGCAAAGATTTGAGATAAATACAAAATTAAAATATTGACTATTGAAAAGAGATCATAGCAGGCTTTAAATTGCGAAAATGGATTGATGTGGCAAATAAAATTTTGAGTATCATTGGTTGATTGTTTGTGCGAGTGCCCCTAGCATTCTTTCTACATTGTAATAATAATTCAATCAAATTTAAACACATGGCATCATTTGTAATTACAGGGAAAATCAATTAACACAAAAATAAATACCAAATAAAGTGGGAAGAAAATTCCATTCGGAGTTGGATTTTTTTGGGGTTTATTGAGATTTTATAATGCTTTATACAAATTGGCTTGGTTTCTTGACTCATTTAGTCATTTACATATTAGCTTGTTGACTCTCAACTTTTTTTTTTTAATTTTTAATATTACAATTTTTGGGTTACTTTCACTTAAGAGTTTTATCTTGTTAAATAAATAAATAAATTTTTATTGACAATGTGTAATTTTTAATTTTAATGAATAAAATTTGATTTTTAATAATTTTAATTAAAAATAAATAAATTTTATATCTATGAATATATATATATATATTATATGATAACGATGAACTATTATTATTCTTCCTAATATTTTTTGATCGGAGCTTTCCCCGAATTTCACATGATAGTGACTGAAATAATTTAATTAATGCAATAATACATATTTTTCTCCCAATTGTATATTTTATATATTTTTGCTTAAAAAATTATTATCTTTTAGTTAGTGGTATGCCTCTGTACCGCAAAATGCGCATTTTGCGGTATACCACCAGCTAAAATTTCACGGTAAGTCTAAAAAAACTTGACTTGACGCGAATCTCAACGCATCAGTCAAATTATTAGTTTTTTTTTTTTTAATTTTAAAATCATTTTTTAACAACAAGTTGTTGAAAGTATGACATGAACTTATTTTTTTTTCCCTTCAATTGTAAATAACAACTACTGTATTTTTTCTCTCCTTAAAGACCTCATGCCTTTTGGGTACTGGTAATTCAAACTTCATCAGCTCTTCTTGCCGTGAGAGAAGAAAGAGATTTGCTACTGGGCATCTTAGTCTTCTTCCTTTTTCTACTCTAATCAAGTGCTTGGATTCCACTTTGTTGTTTCTTTCATTCATTTTCCTTTCTTGGTTGCATATTTCTCATCTTTAAGGCAACAATTCTGAATTTATATATAGAAAATAAGAAGACACTTAGGTAAGATACATCTTCTTCTTCTTCTGAGTCCAATTTTTTACTAGTTATTTTCTCAGATCCAATAGCTTTTGTATTTTAGTGGATTTTGTGGTCTCTCTGATTAGTTGTGCCTGTTTACTTATGGATATGCAGAACAAATTCGGAGAATCAATCGCTTGGAACTTTCTCTTTTGTCCTCTTTTATATATAGTAATTTCTCAGGTAAGCTTTCTGATCATACACTGTCAGTCAGGCGTAATTGATTACTTGAAGCTTGGTTTAGGTTCTTTAAAAGAATAGATTATAATTTATGAAACCATATAAGATTCGTAAGTAGAATTTTGTGCAATGAAGGTTCTGGCATTTTTATTACGCACATTCAAAAGATTATACTTGGTTTCATGTTTATCTAAATCTTAAAAAAATATTGTTAAGTAATTAATTATTAAAAATTATTTTAAATTATTTTAATATATTAATAATAATTTAAAAATAATTTTTTAATTTAAGAGAATTTAAATAAATTATATATCACATTTAAAGAAGTTTTATCGTTAAATTCATTAATATAAAAAAAAATTAGTCATACAAAATCAAATTTTATAGGAATCTTTGATATTAAATTTTTTTTAATTTTTCAATATGTCAATTTAGAAAGAATTCCTTATCAATAAATTTACATATAAATTGTTATTTATAACACTCTAGTAATTTTATAATTGGGATATCCAAAACTAAATTTTATGATATGAAAACATTGAACTTACGATCAAGTTCAAAACTCGATCATTAGACACTATACATGAAATTTGTTATTAATTATTTTTTATTTAGATATGATTGGTTATATAATATATCTATCTTTCTTAAAGAGGTCTGCACCTTAACTCAGATTTATGAATTTAATTTTTAATTTTAATTAAAAGAAATTATTAATTTAAACAAATAAATAAAGAACAAAAATATATATAAAAAAAAAAAAACCAAAAACTGTCTCGGCTCCTCTAATGTAATGGCTAGACGGCTCGCAAAATGGCTCCCTCAATAGGCTCAGCTGAAGAAGGAACCCCGGGTTTTCAAGTCTTCTACACGGGTTCCGGGTTGGGCTAACAAAAAAAGGTGCAGATTTTGGGCTATTCAAAACACCACGTTTCAGCTTTGTATAAAACTTCAAAAAATTTATTTGCCTTTGAACTTTTCCGTTCACGACTCTAGCTGACCGAATTTTCTCTCACCCTCTCTCTAACCAAGATGAATCCCGGCCCAGATTGTCAAGCTTTCCCAGATTCCGGGACCGCTCTTCTCTGTCAGCCGTCGTCAATCGCCGATCACCGCCGGCCACCAGTGTTAAACTTGTACCAAAATTCTCATCGCGATCCGCTCTTTCCAATTTCCTAGCTAGATTTCTCTGAAAACAACTAAAACTCTTTGTACCCTTCCTTATGGTGGACTACGATCTCCAAAACCCTATCCACCGACGTCTGCTACCGCTAAACCGCCATTAGTGGTGACTCAATGGCCTTCGAAAATCCTTAAACCCACCACCTAAACTATTTCTCTTTCCCTCCCTACCTAAAAACAAGAGTCTCGAAATCAGCCCACACAACCCCAAAATACCTCATTCCCAAAAGGCTTTTTATTGTGATTTATGTTTGTGTTGTTTTGTGTTATTGTTGTTGATTGAGGGCTGTTGATTTTTTATGGTTCTCTTTGAAAGAGAATATAGTTTGGGTCATTGGTCTTGGATTTTTTCTGTTGTTTTCATTGAATTTTCTGCAAGTGTTCCTTTTTGATGGTTGCTGTTTGTTTATAATCCATTAGTCCAATCCTACACAGAAATCTTAAATCAACATATTCATAAGGATTTCGGTTTGAATAAATTCAATCCCCAAAACAATTTTATCTCCAATCATCATCCATTTCAACTTTTGTTTTTTTTTTTAATTTTTGGTTTTTTTTTTTTTTCAAAAATAAATTATAAACTAAAAAAATAAATAAATTAAAAAATCAAATATTTGATAGACTTAAGACCCAAACTAGTCCCAAATCAATTCAAAGCCTAAATTGCAAATTCAAATTTAAATAAACTAATCTAAAACTCATATACCGTAAGATTTTTTATGCAAAAATATCTATTAATAATTTTTTTTTGAAAACATTATTTTTAAATTTATCAAAATTTACTATATGGATTTATTTTATTTCTCAAAAATTATTAAAATCACAAAATTTTTCATTATATTAATAATGTTTTATAGTTTATTTTTTAAAAATTATTTTTTAAAAAAATTATTAAACGTTTTAATGTGTTGATAAGATTTTATTTTAATATTTTAAAAATTAACTCTCCTATATTTTGATGAAATTTTTAACAATGTTTATTTTTATTTTTATTTAAAAAATTTAAAACAATAAATATATAAAATATATAAAAATACAAAAAATAAAAATAATCTTACCAGTTCGGCTTAGTAAGTGGTGTGGCTCGGTGGCTCAACCCAGCTCGAACTGCTGGATGCTAAAACGAGTCGGGAGTTGCGAGCACTCTAGTCGGATTGGGCTAACGGAAGCACATGGATTCTCTTTTAATAAAAGAGTGTGTTTCGGCTTCTATAAAAGCCAAGTTTTTGCCTTACCATTTATTTCCCTTCTCTCTCTGAGCTAATTTTTCTCTAACCTCAATCTTCCCAAACTCAGAAACGATGAACTATAGCACTAGATTTTGAAAAATCTCATCGACAACTTTAAAATGTCGTTGAAATTTTGTCGAAAATACCAAAGACTTACTGAAAAACTCAATGGAATTTGGAGAATTTCTGGATTTTTAAAAAAAAAATTTAGCAAATCCTCCCCTCGACAGATTTGATCTCACAAACACTATTATCTACAATTTGTCCTCAAAATCACACTTAAAACCTTTCAAACCCGGAAAAACAAATAAAAAATACTCCAAATTAGTACCCTCTTCTGGCCAAACTCTCACCCATCTTTTTTTTTTCTATTTTCACTCTCTTTTGTGTGAATTCTCTCTGTGCAATTGCTTTCCCCCTTAATTGTTGCAACAACTTAGGAATATATAATAGTTGAATCCCGATTTAGATAGTTATCCAAAATAAAAAGGAGATTGAGCTTCTAAAAATTCATCTATCTTAATTGCAAATCAAATGGGCCTTTTTTAAAACCCAATTACAAGTCCATTGAATTAAAATGAGTTATAAAACCCAATTGCAAACCGAATTTGAAACTTTAAAAAATTTCGAATAAATGCGGAATGAGGTGTTTACAGTAATTTCAAACTCAGAAAGAGAGAACATATGTATGAAAAAGTAGCCGGCAGCTTGGGCTTCGTTGGTGTAATTCAATAACTTTTTAAGGTCAAAAGTTAAATTATAAATAAGATTTGGAAATTAGTAATGAATAACAATTGTTATTGTATCAAAAATTGGTTAAGAAATTTGTTAATTTAAGCATTAACTTCTAAGATATAGAGTAGTGCTATTTGACCCTACAAGTTTCTCTCTTACTTGTCCCTCGTGATATGGTAAATTTTATTTAATGATGAGATCGACCAATTTATGGTAGGTAAAATTATTCATAAATACGCTGTTTAAATTTAAACCAATGAAAATTTGTTACATCAAGAGATATAAATAGTTGGGGCAGTAAGTTCAAGAAACATTTTCCGTATATATAATCATACACTAATAATGGATCCAATATAAAAAGAATAAATGTTACTAATGCTTGTATTTAATGCCATTATATTGCAGGAGATTTGCTCAATTATGGAGCTTGTAGGGCCAATTATTGATGTGCTGAAGTGCTTAGGAGATCCAACGTGCAGATACATAGACCATCATAGAAAACTTGAAGAAAGGATGAATGATCTTCGAGCAAGAGAAGGCGATCTAAATATTCGGAGGAGAGACATAGAATTGACAATAAAAGCAGAGCTTCGATGGGGAAAAATTGTAAAAGGAGAAGTGGAGAAGTGGCTTCTAGATGTGCAAGAGGTCAATAAGAAAATACAGGCCATGTATCAAAGAGCGCAAAATGTGTCTTGTTTTTCACGTGCATGTCTAGGAAAACGTGTTGCTGAAATAATTGAACTAGTGCAGAAAACTATTGAACGAGGTAAATTCACCGGAGCTCTAGTAATTGATAATCTATCCACTGCTGGAGTGGCTGCTGAATTGGAATATTTAGAAGGTGAGACCATTGTGAAGGAAGAAATTTGGAACTACTTGATGGGTAATGAAATTGGAATGATTGGAGTTTGCGGAATGGGTGGAATGGGGAAAACTACTGTCATGAAGCACATATACAATCAGCTTTTGAAGGAAACTAGAGCTCTGTTTGCCAATGTGATTTGGGTCACTGTTTCGAAGGAACTCAACACCACCAAAGTGCAGCAGGTCATTGCAAATGCTCTGAATATTGCATCTCTTCCGGAACCTGAACAAGAACGAGAACGTGTAGCAGTATTAATGGAAGAATTGGGAAAAAGAAGATATGTATTGATTTTAGATGATGTTTGGGAAAAGTTCTCTCTCTTGGCGTTAGGGATCCCTCAACCAACTTCGAGAAATGGGAGTAAATTAGTATTAACTAGTAGATCTATTGATGTTTGTGTGTCTATGGGCTATAAGATAGTTAAAGTACAACCACTTTCAAATGAGGAGTCCATGAATTTATTCTTAGAGCATGTTGGACGTGGGGTTTTAGAAGTTCCATCTTTAAAAGAAATTTTGGGCCATATTGTTCAGGAGTGTGATGGGTTACCCCTTGCCATTGTTGTCCTAGCTGGGAGTATGAAGGGAATATATGATGTCCATGAATGGAGGAATGCATTAAGAGAGTTACGTGAACATATAAGAAGTGTGAAGGGCACAGAAGAGGAAATATACGAGCGATTAAAATTCAGTTATGATCGTTTGGGAGATTCACAAATCCAAAACTGTTTTCTGTATTGCTCATTATATCCAGAAGACTTTGTAATTTCAAGGGCGGAATTAATAGAATACTGGATAGATGACGGATTTCTTGGAATTGGGAGTCGACAAGAACTCTATGATAGGGGTCATACTATATTAAATAGGCTGGAAAACAATTGTTTGTTGGAAAAGGTTGATGATGGAAATGTGAAGATGCACGATGTATTGAGAGATATGGCATTGTATATCAAAGATCGTAGACGTTTTATGGTAAAAGCTGGCCTGGGATTGAGAGAATTACCAAGCAAGCAAGAATGGGCAGCAGATCTTGAAAAAGTTTCATTGATGAGGAATGACATATCGGAATTTCCTCCGGACTTGTCACCCAATTGTAAGATTCTTTCAACTTTATTGTTGCAAGAAAATAAGAACTTACAGCGGATTCCAGAATTGTTCTTTCAGCATATGCATGGACTCTGCATTCTCGATCTTTCTTATACCAATATTGAGCAACTGCCCGATTCTGTGTCGAACTTGGAAAAGCTCAATGCATTGGTGCTTTTTGGATGTTACAAGTTGAGATATGTGCCTTCATTAGAAAAGCTTAAGGCTCTGAGAAAGTTGGACCTCTGTTATACAGCTATTGAAAAGGTGCCTGATGGTTTGGAAATGTTAGTAAATCTAACATATCTTAATTTATATGCAGAATGCTTAAAGGAACTTCCAATTGCAATTCTACCTAAGCTTTCTTGTCTGCAGTATTTGGTATTGTACGTTGAATCAAGTACTTTAAAAATTAATGGATCGGATGCTGCCAGATTAACAAAGCTGGAGATGTTTGAAGGGAGATTTAATGAGTTGATGGACTTTAATACGTACAGCAAGTCTATACAAGGTCAAAGGCGTACTTCTTACTTGCTTGTTATGGCACCATTCGAAGCCAAGTTTGATGCCACGACACTTGAAGTGGAACGCTCATCTCTTACTTATGCTTTCAGGCTCGTAAGCTGCAACGAACTCAACCACACTAAAGCACTAAAAACCTTGGAGAGCATAACAGGTACTGATCAAATAAAATCTTTAAAATTTTACTAGATTAATTCCCTAATTATAATTAAGTGTCCATATCCACATTCCTTTTCATCATGGAATTTTGTGTTGAATAATTTTATAACGAGTAAATTACACATATGATATTAGAACTATACCAAAATGATAATTTGGTACTCAACTAAAAAATGTTGCAATTAGCCCCTTGAACTTTCAAAATATATATCAATTTAGTGAATCCAACCTTCTTATGTTACATCAAAATTGGTTTTCAACATTTCATAATCGCTTTTAAAGAAAATAAAACGTGAAGATAGCTTATAGAAATTTAAAATCAGTTTTAGTATATGAACGAATCCCAACTATTAGTTTAATTCGTTTCCTAATATTTCCTATAAAACTCAATTGCAACCAAATACACCCACATAGTTGCCAACAATTAACCTACCTCCATTCTCATTAAAATTAGTTTAATCTTTTGTTTTGATTTTATTTCTTTTTCATCTTGGGTTTTCTTGTGATTATATGTTTGATAAAAGACTCAAAAAAGACTGTATTTGATGATATTTCATGCCTTAAGTTTGATGGTAGTAAAAAGAATAGAAATATAATAATATTTAAAAATAATAATAATACTAGATTAATTTTTTTGATACATTAACTAAGATTAAAATGCTTTTCATGAGGATTGATTCGATGTTGATGAGTACATAGTATTTATCACCTGCTTTTCAAAAATTATGATGTGATATTAATTCAAAGGGTGCCTAAAAGCGCACTTTAAGATAATTTTAATATACTTTAAACTCGAGATAAAAATAAATAGATAGATATAAAAAGATATATAGAGGGAAAGAGACACAATAAAAATTAAGGATAAATTTGTTAAATTTAAAATTTAATTATTTACAATTTTGTTGTACTTTTTTATATATGAAAGTGATACACTACTGACAGTGATGATTAGTTATGTCTGTACTTGTACGCTAGAATAATTGTCATATCAGAAATTGAGTTTGAATATTTGGGCATAAATTTAACTTTTATGTTATTTTTTATTGGTGAAGGTAAGAAATATGTGGCCTTCGAAGGGGCTGAAAAAGAACTGATGAGAGTGGTTGGAGCGGTGGATCCTACTGAAATTGTAAAGAAAATGGCAAAGATAGGTGTCAAGGCTCTCCGGCTGAAGCTTCCATATCTTCTGCCCAAGAAAGATGTGATTTTAAGTGGGTGCCCGATAGGAAGAGAAGATCCTGTAGCACTCCCAAGTGACCTTAGGTGCCTAAGAATTTTTGAGTGCCACAATGTGAGAAGCTTAAGCGACATTTCCTTCTTCCAACAAACAAATGAGTTGAGGTTCTGTTCAATTCATGATTGTAGAGGGATAGAATCTGTGCTTGACTTATCATCATCGCCCTCACCATGCACCCCATTTCAGAACCTTGAGCTCTTGTGGCTTGAGAAATTGGATAACCTGCGTATGCTTGTTAAAGTAGAAGAAGCATGTGTTGTTTCTAGGTCGAGTTCACTCATGCCTCTGCCAGGGGTCTTTTGCCATCTTAAATCATTTCAAATTGAAGGATGCTCTAACATGAAACAGCTCTTTCCATTTGAGTTACGACACGGCCTCCAAAACCTGGAGAAGCTGGTAGTTGATAATTGTGGACAAATGAAGGAAATAATAGCATCAGAAGAAGAAGAAGAAAATGGCAAGGGAAAAGGAACGTATTCCCCCACCATGTTCACTCTTCCCAAATTAATGATGTTGGAATTGAAGAACTTACCAGAGCTAAAGAGCATCTGTAGTTCTAATAGCGTAATGACATGCGACTCTCTTCAGGATATTGAAGTATGGAAATGTCCGAATCTAAAAAGGATGCCTCTATATCTTCCTATTTTCCAAGACAATGACCAACAAGCTTCTCATCCTTTCAAGAGAATTCGCGTATATCCAAAGGAATGGTGGAAATCAGTAGAATGGGACTATCCGAGTGCCAAAAATGTTCTGCAACCTTGGTTGGTACTGGGATGAAGCGAAGAGCTGCTGGAAGCCATTCAAATCAAATTCCTCAAGCTAAAACAGTGAGTTTTCATTTGTTTCTGTTTTGGAAATTTTTGAAGATTTTTTATCAACTAAAAAGGCTATTAAGATAGGAAGAATAGAAACCAAAGCAGTCAGCAAATAAAGTTTACGGATGTTAAAAATAAATGTAGATCAATTTGCTAAAACCTTCAAATCAAGAGTCAAGACCCTAACTTTACTAGAAATAGAGTTATTAGCAAAGTTTAAGAGGGCTCCTTAGACACTCTCTGTTGTCATCGGTAGGCTATTAGGTTGAGGATAGTTCATTGGTTTCAATTCCCAAAATATCTCATTTTGTTTCAATATTGTTTTATCCAACGTTAGGATTGCCCCAGTACCCTTAAATTCTTATTACTCTGATGAGCTTAGTGATTAGAATGAATGGAAGCAAGCTGTTTAATTTGATGCTAAGCCCCTTCTTCTTCTTTGAAACTGCAAGCTTTACATATTTCTCCAATCCTTTTTACAGTCTTACAATTCTTTTATTAGCTTGTTCTGTTAATGTTATTCTTGTTTGCTTAGATCATTATTGAATTTTCCTTTTGTGGGTTCTTATATATAGGTGTGTTGACATTCTGAAGCTAGCAAAGCAGCTGACAATTTAATCTCGGAGAAACTCATCAATGAGGGTTCATTAATTCTTCTGTTGTGCCTCTATCTGTGATGTGGTATTTCATCGGATGGATCGTTCTTTTGTTGGTTTTATTTGTGATAAAGTTCAATTTGGTTTTAATTTGGTTGGACTGTTGATGTTGTGATTTTTTTATTTTATTTAGTGGTTAGGGGTTTTTGAGTTTTTTGACGTTGTGATTTAACTTCGTACGTAAATATCTTAATTTTAGTTGGGTGATTTGGCTATTTGGTTGCATTTCAGGATCTTATAAATTAAAGTTATTCTAAGTAGTTGATTTGTAGTTTGATCGTGGGAGTTTTGTAGTTGATTTGTAGTTTGATGATGGGAGTTTTGTAGTGGGAGTTTGTTGACATATAGGATTGATTCTACTGAATTTATTTGGCACATGCTTTTTTTGATCGTCATTTCTTCGACAGTCAATGTGTAGCTAGTTCATGCAAACCTTGTTTCAGGGAACTGTGCCACTGGTTTGAAGTCATGTCAAATTAAAGCTTGGAGTTGCAATTACAAATAGATTCGCATAACGTGCTTGTTTTCTACAAGGGAGCAGCTCAAGCTCTTCCTGGCAGCACATTTTTCAAAAGATAATCATAGTTATTAGATTAAAGTATTAAATATAATATAAAATAAAATAATAAAATATAAATGTATATCCAATTTGATTCGATTTAAGAAAAAAATTACATGTATTAAATTTAAATAAATTAAAATTCATAGAATATGAGTGTATTATAATATCACTTACATTGATATTTTTTCTTCAAAATTGATTTGAGAAATGTTTCTAATTTTCTAATTAAAAAAATTAAAAACGAAAAAAGTTAAAGGCAAAAAAAAGTTAGAAGTCACGTATAGACATTCATTATTTTTTTTATAAAAAAAAATTAATTTAAAAAGAAAAAAAGAAGAAAAACCTTTTAAAAAAAGATGAAAATATATAAAAAAAAAAAAAAGGAAGAAACTTGAATTTGCATGCAACGTCAACAAATGTCGAGGTTTTATAAAAAAATTTTATATTATAAATTAAAAAATAATTTTAAAAGAAAGGATTAAAAAAATTAAAAGATAAAGTTCAAATGCAATACCAACACATTCATTAATATAAATTTTTAAAACTATCAAATTAAAAAAATAAAAAAGATAAAACATATATTTTAAAAATAATATCAAATGACCCATAATAAAAGTTAAAATATAAAAAATATTTGTTAAATATTAAAAAAAGTTAACAAAAAAATGAAAAAAATAAAGAAAATCAAATAGCTTAACATGTTGTATATTATTGATATAAAACGGATCTTACAAAAGAATTTAAATCTAAAAATGATTTATCAATTATGTAAAATAAGAAAAGAAAAACCTAAAAGAAAAAAAAAAAAGAAACATATGGTGTACCTTGATTAGCAAGTGAATTTTAAAATAAAATTAAAACGAAAACATTTTAAAATTTTTTTGAAAGAAATTATAAAAAAGAAGAAGTACAAAAAGTCGTAAAAAGAAAAGAAAAAAAAAATGGCATAAATGAAATGAGTCCCGTACAAAAAAACTTTATAAAACATATTTTTTGTTTTTTTGTAACATACATAGACACTTGATAAACTTTATCACATGAATATCTATATGAATATTTTTTTTTGAATAACCCATAGGATTTTTTTAAAATAGAATAATTTATTTTAGTTACAAATCAGATAATTTTAAATTTATTTAAATATCAAAATTATTCAAATTATAATTGAAAATTTAATCAATCTAGATTTTTTTTAAATTAAAAATCTAAACTATGAATTTTATCTTCATAATAAATAATTTTAGTTATTTATCAAACAACCTTATTTAATAAATTATTTAATTATCAAAATCTTTGAACATGTTTAAAAATTATAAAAATTAAGTTTCTCCAAATCTTTTAATAACTTTTTTTATTTTGATTTAAATCAATAAAAAATTATCCTTTTAAAAATTTACATAAAATATTGAAAATTCAAACATTTTTCATGTTAAATCTTTAAATAATAAGACCATAAAAAGGATTATATCCATCTCAACTCTAATTATTAAATTTATATTTTAAATAAATATAAAAAAATTTGATTTTATCTTTATCACTTATCATATCCCTTTTAAATTTTAAAAAATTAATTTGAAAATCATCTATTCAATACTAATTATTGCTCAAGAATTTTTTTACAAATTTAAAATTATAAATGTAATGTATTATATACGTTTGCAACTTTTATTACTATTATAATTTTTTTTTTTACAACATTTTTCTAAGACATATTTTATTACTATTACAATTTCCTTCTTATGAAAAATAATATTTTTTAATTTATTTTTTCTTTTTTCACATGTCTCCTAATATATTTCATAGTTTGTATAATAGTTTGATCAAGATTACAAAAATGAAAATATATTAATACTTCTTTTATTATTTAATTCATCATTCAATAATATAAACGTTTTTGTTTTTTAAGAAAAACATAACTTATTTTTATTTGATATAATTTTACAAGTATATAAATATTAGATAAAAATAATTTAAAGGGAATACATAGAATTTTTTAAAAAAATTTATTTTTTATGACAAGTCAATAAATATGAATTTTATATATATTATAAATTTAAAAAATTTAAATATAATTTTAAAAAATTAATATATATGTATATATCCATATTAAATAAAAAACACTATTTCATGTATCACATGAGTGGCAATCTAATTATTTAATATAATAAAAAAAACACCGAAAAAGGATAAAATAAAATCAATGCATGAGTATCACACCTAAAAAATTAACCCAAAGAGGAATACGGGTCTTATAAAATAAAAATCAATAAAAAAACCAAATTATAATCTTACATCAAAAAAATTTAATAAAAAAATGTGGGCTTCACAATTTAAAAAATTGTTAAACTTCAACCTTGAAGTTTAACATTGTCTTCAAATGGAGGAGATAATAGCAAAGGATTTGGAAGAAGTTGTTGGTCAAAGCAATAACCATCTAATCAATATTTGATTTCTTGTAGAAACCAAGAAATCAATAGATTCTGTTTTTAAATCAGTTTTGATTAAACTGTTTTTTGATGTTATACTTTTGGCTGAATTTCATTCACAATCATACATTACAAATTACTAAAATTTTGTAAGGAGCAGGCTTGGTGGATGGTGGCTGCTGCTTGCTAATTGCTATAATGGAGAGAGAGAAAGAGAGAGAGAACGATCCGGATTTTAGAATAAGAGAAAAAAAAAAAAGTCTAGATTTTGAAATAAGGAAAATAAAAATAAAATAAAAAAAATATGATGTGGCCTTTTTATTTCATATGGACATATTAATAATTTTGGAGGAAGCCAAAGCGAATGAATCATTTGTGAAACCAAATCCTACAAGGATGGGCTTGGAATTTGATTTTGAGAGCAGAAGAGAAAACTAATAGAAACAAGACAAAAATGGTGGAGTAAATCTATTGAAATCAGTGTTTCAGTAAGAAGTGACACTCTCTCAAGTCTGGAGAGTCAGGGTGGAAAGGGTTTAGGAACCCCTTTCTTGCTTCCTTTATTATCTTTCTAGAACAGAAAGAAGGCAAAATGGCGACGAGAGAAGAAGTGACTAGGGAGAAAGAGGATAAGGGAGTTGCAGCGAACGAGGAAGAAGACGATGAGCATGACTCAAAGGAAAGGGTTCTACAAAGATACTTTCTCCAAGAGTGGAAACTGGTGAAATCTCTCCTCGATGACATTGTTTCCAATGGCCGTGTCTCAGATCCCACATCCGTTCACAAGATCCGTTCCATTGTACTCTCTCTCCCTTTTTTTTTTTCTTTTATACCTAATTTTTTACCTTTTAACTCCTTTTTTTTTTCTTTTTTTCAGATGGATAAGTATCAAGAACAAGGCCAATTGCTAGAACCCTACTTGGAAAGCATGGTTTCGCCTTTAATGTTCATCATCCGATCTAAAACAGTCGAACTAGGCATCAATTCCGATGAGATTCTCCAAATAATCAAGCCTATATCTATCATTATTTATTCTCTTGTAACCGTTTCCGGTTACAAATCCGTTATCAAGTTCTTTCCACATCAAGTTTCCGATCTAGAAATCGCTGTTTTCTCTCCTGGAAAAATGCCACAACACATCATCCGTCACGTCATTGCGGCAAGAAAGTACGGGAGAAATGGAGGCGAAATGCGTGATCCTTTTGTGGCTTTCAATTCTTGTTTTGGTTCCATTTGATATATCCTCTGTTGATACTAGCATTGCGAATAGCATTGGTAGCACCGGTGAGGATGAGTTGGCTCCTTTGGTGTTGAGAATAATAGGGTTTTCTAAAGATTACCTTTCCAATGCCGGCCCGATGCGTACTATGGCAGGATTAGTCTTCTCAAAGCTCCTAACACGGCCGGATATGCCTAAGGCTTTGGCCAGGTCTTTTATCGTCGCATGCATTAGACTTTTTTCTTTGGTTATTATGCTTAAATTTAACTTAATTGAGTTCCTCTGTGTTAGCTAACCGAATGCTTCTTGTTACTTTGTTTTCAGCTTTATTGAATGGACTCATGAAGTTTTATCTTCGTCAGTGGATGATGTTGTAAGTCATTTTCAGTCGATAGGTGCTGTAGAAGCCCTTGCTGCCATTTTTAAGGTTTGCTTTGGATACTTTTGTGTTTATAGTCTATACTGACTTAAAGCTATAAAATAAATATAAGGCAATATAATATAAAAATTCCTTATTGCTAATCAAGTGGCTACTCTGGTGGTACCATTTTATATCTGTAATGGTAGAGAACTTTCATGCACTTGAAAGTATTCTGTAGATCGTTCATTTATGCTAAGAAAATTAATATCTTTCATATTAATCATATTACGTCTATTTTGTATTGTGTTCTTTATCTTGATTTATCAATCTCATTTGTACTATTTTACTGTGGTCAGGCTGGCAGCAGGAAAGTGTTGGTGGATGTTGTTCCTACCATTTGGAACGATGTCTCCCTTTTGATCAAGTCAGGTACTGCTGCTAGGAGTCCTTTGCTTCGCAAGCATTTGGTAAAGTTAACTCAAAGAATTGGACTTACTTGCCTCCCTCATCGTTCACCAACCTGGCGTTATGTGGTTAGTATTGCTGAATGCTTTGCTTTCTGATTGTAAACTACATATACTCAGGACTGCTTCACACACACGAAAACTATTACATTTGTCTAAAGAGCAAAGTTATTGAAAAGTTAAGTATATGTTGGTCAAAGATCCTATAGAACATGCCAAGTTTCCATCCTTGAAGGATTTACCTGAGTATTATGTACTTTGTGTATGCTTTTGAGTTGTTACTGGTGCTAATTAGCTTGTACTTATTTAATTTATTGTCTTTAGCAAAGTGATTTTTGTGAAGTTCTTATTTTATCACTGATATTGTGTTAACCAGATATAGTTCCACTTTGATGGTGCTCTCTTACCTTTCTGTTTGCCTTTTATGTAGGGAAGAACCAGCTCACTTGGAGAGAATATTTCTTTGAATGCATCCAACAAGAATGATCAATTAAACCATGGTCTGGTTCTAGAGAACTCCAAATCAGAAGAAAATTCCAACTGTCCTCAAGATGAAGATCTGGATGTTCCAGATATTCTGGAAGAGATAATTGAGGTGTTGCTTTCTGGATTGAGAGACACGGTATGTTTTAAGAATTAGATTCTATTATGTGAACTTATTGCTGTCTTATGTAAACTAGCTTCTATGAAAGCTCTGAATGATGTTGTTGTCATCTCTGAACTTCTATTTACCTTGTTGACTTCATCTTTCATCAAAATATCATATTTGGGCACCCTTGGTCTTTCCATAATGTGAAGTAGTCCTTGGTGGTACCCGCAATCTTCAACTTCAATATGACTGTAAATGGAATTCCAATCATTCCTTTTGAAGAGTTTACAGTGAAATAGAAGATGTAGACTCACTTGAAAATGTTGTAAATATGAAATTTTCATGTCTATTACATGTTCTCAAAATAGTTCCCTCATGACTGTGTAATTGAAAGTGGTCCCAGTTGTTGAAGCATTATTATACCATTGTAGAGCAAGCATATAACCAAGCAACAGAGAGAAGTTTGACATGAACTTATGGATTCTTTTAGATGAGCAACGCATTCATTTTTTTGCTCTTTTAGACTGCTGATTTGATTATCAGAGATTTGGTATGTAGGACACTGTTGTACGTTGGTCTGCTGCGAAAGGTATAGGCCGTGTAACTTCACGTTTAACATCTGTGCTCTCAGAAGAGGTCTTGTCATCTGTGTTGGAGCTGTTTACACCTGGTGAGGTATGCTGATGCTGTTTCTTTCTTTTATATCCTTGTTCTTCCCTAATGAGATGGATAATTGGATCTCTTATGCATGCCTAGCAATACCATATTTCACTTGAATTCCTTATAAAATTATTTTTGAACCATTTTTAGCTTGTAGATAGACTATAGGAGTCATGCTGATATGTATTGATTTTTCAGGGAGATGGTTCATGGCATGGAGGTTGCTTAGCATTGGCTGAACTGGCAAGGAGAGGGTTGCTCTTACCTACCAGTCTCTCCAAAGTCGTACCTGTTGTTGTAAAGGTTGTGTGGTTTTTAACCTTCTCAAAGTAATTGAATTACCATGAAACCTAGATGAAGTTCCTCCTTGAATCCATAAAAGTTGATATGGATGCCTGAGCCTGGTTGACTTACATTTTAAGTAGAAATTGTTTGCTTCAAATGCCTTTTGCATCAAGAGTCAAATTTATTTGCTGATTTTGAGCAGTGTTCTTGATAGGCATTACATTATGATGTTCGAAGAGGTCCACATAGTGTTGGATCTCATGTACGAGATGCTGCTGCCTATGTTTGTTGGGCATTTGGTCGTGCGTATTATCATACAGATATGAGAAATGTATTGGATCAGCTTGCTCCCGACCTATTAAGTGTGGCGTGCTACGATCGTGAGGTGCTGACCTCTGTGTATTTGTCTTGTTTTGTGGTATAAATTCTGCTCGAGCCTAATATTTTATGTTCTATTTTGCCATGCTAAAGATTTTGATATATTCATTAGGTTAACTGTAGAAGAGCTGCTGCAGCTGCTTTTCAGGAGAATGTTGGAAGACAAGGAAATTACCCACATGGCATTGATATAGTGAATACTGCTGATTACTTTTCGCTTTCGTCACGAGTGAACTCTTACATTCATGTTGCTGTCTGTATTGTTCAATATGAAGGGTATCTTCATCCATTTGTGGATGAGCTTCTGCATAACAAGATCTGTCACTGGGTATGGTCTGATGTTTAAGTTAAAGCTTGTGTTCATTAGATGAATTTCTAACTTTTCTGGATGTTGTCCTGTTGGATGGAGCATATCCTGCCATCTCTTTTTATATCTTGAAGGACTTTATTTGGGTTAAATAAGCAAAGATTTATAAGAGTGTTGCCATTCTTGTGTTGAGTTATGATGTAACTTGTGCTTTTTCTTCCACATTTTAGATATTTCACCAGGCACCGAACTTTTGAGAAAACTATGGCTTCAAAGAGCGACCTGTTGAAGTGATGTTACTACTTGGTTGTTAGCTTGGTAAAGTTGGTTCAGAGTCATTCAACAAGTTAGATAATAGGATAGCCATGCTGATGGATATTTTTTGCATGGAAAGGCATTAACCAACTTGCAGATTGCAGGGGAGGGGGAATTAACTAGGGTTTGAGAAGATAGCAAAACTTATAATTTTATATAGGTTAGGGCTTCATTAATTGACCTAGGGACTTCTTATAAGTCTTTGGTTTATTTTATACCTCAGATAATTCACAGGATCCATGTACTTCTAACAAGAACCAAAGCTTTAAAGCTTCTTATCTGTTTTATATAATTGGAATTTTCATTAAATTATCGTTATTTTTTCCTCATGGTTGTTATTGCTAATTCCTTTTACTCCTTTATGTTTTCAAATGAAAATTCGTAGTTTTATATATTTGAGTGGAGCATGTGGCATGCACTAGGATGTTGTGTTTGGTTATTTTTTACCTGAATTATTGTTAGTAGTCAATGATCATCACCATTTTTTTCTTTCGGGTTATTGTGACTTTTGATGTGCCACCAGTTTTTGGAACAGATGACTTATTCATGAATTATAATTGATTTCTTCAGATAAGGGCTTGAAGAGCATGCTGCAGAGGCACTTGCTGCTCTTGTCATGTTATGATGCTGGCATACTTTGCAGACTCTGTTCTGGAAAAGTTAATTCTTTTTACTCTGTCATCTGATTTATGCACACGCCATGGTGCAACCTTGGCTGCTGGAGAAACTTGTTTTGGCACTACATCGATGTGGTTATGATCTTCCAGTGGTAGCAATTTCTGACTCTATAAGTATATAGTTAGTTAATGGAAAATTCAACTAAATTCATGTAAGTTTGACCAAAGAATTGTTCAGGGTTTGATTAGATTTCTATTCAGGGATGCTTCAATCTCAGGTTATTCTTATCCATTCTGCTTTTAATTCTAATGCACCTTTAGAATGGAACAATGTCAGAAATTGAGAATTCGCTGACTGCATCTTGTTGTTTGCTTGAATATGCAATGTTTCAGAATATTTTGGAAACAAAATAGAATTTGTCAAAATGCTTAGTTTGAAATGTTTACAAACATAAAAGCAAGATTTTAGATTAGAAAATGCTAGGTTAGTAATTATCACTGGCAGCTGCTGCTCTAGTTGTAGGCTTTGGTGGGTTTAGTTGAGTGTTTTAGTATCCTATAGGTGTTTGGTAGGAGGGGGGAGATATAAGGCAGATGCCATGAGTCAAAGCCTACTTATACTCCTTGATGAAATCAACTTATCAAAGATTGAGAAAATCAATTTACTTCTCTGCTGCTTTTGTTTGTCTTATTAAATGTCATATTTTTCTTTGTTTCTCATTCAATCAAGTAGTTGCTACTTGTTCAAGCTTTTAATCCATATATTAATCTCAGTTTCCCTATTTTTGTGTTTATGTATACAGATAAAAAGAAAGAAGTTTTTGGTATGTTCTGCTATTGAGAAAGCACGCCTTTATCGGGGGAAGGGTGGAGAAATAATGCGGGCAGCTGTTTCCCGGTTTATTGAATGCATCTCATTCTCTCAACTACCTTTGCCAGAGAAAGTAAAACGAAGTTTGATTGATACCCTTAACGAGAATTTGAGACACCCTAACTCTCAGATACAGGTGCTTCTTTTCTGATATAAGATGTGTTTCTTTTTTTTTTTGTTTCCTTAAAAATAGATTTTTTCCCCTTAATTGATTTGATATCATGAATTGAAAATCAAAATTATCATCTGATATACAGACTGCAGCTGTGAAAGCCCTAAAACACTTTGTACAAGCATACCTTGTTGCTACAGATAATAAAGGTGCCATTGATATAACATTGAAGTACCTGCAACTCCTGGATGATTCAAATGTGGCTGCAAGAAGAGGATCTGCAATGGCATTGGGTGTTTTATCCTACAAATTGTTGGTTAATCATTGGAGGGATGTGATTTTGAAGCTTTGCAGCTCTTGTGCAATTGAGGTACAAGTTCTCACTGTGAATAAGTTTCTCTGTTAAAGAACTGTGGATGTTTGACTAATATAAGTTATTTTCTATGTGCAGGATAACCCTGAGGATAGAGATGCTGAGCACGGGTTAATGCTGTCAAAGGACTTATATCTGTTTGTGAGACATTAACTCAGGCAAGAGAAAATTCTGATATCCATTCTGGAGAGGATGACATGTCTCTTTCATCTCATCAAGAATGACGTGATGGTTAGTTTGTTTAAAGCTCTTGATGACTATTCTGTAGATAACAGAGGTGATGTGGGTTCTTGGGTTCGTGAGGCCGCTATGGAAGGCCTTGAAAAATGCACATATATCCTTTGTAAGAGAGGTTCCACGAACTATACCACGAAACCAGACATGCTTGAATCTGTGTCAAAGCTGCCTAATAGCAATGTTGATGAAGAGAATCAAATGTGCCCATTTTTTGACATAAATATTGCTACCAATTTGTGGGGGGGATCGCAAAGCAAGCTGTAGAAAAGATGGATAAACTAAGAGAAGTGGCTGCTAAGGTTCTCCAAAGGATTCTGTACCACAAGGAAATTTTCATTCCTTTTATACCTTACAGAGAAAAGATAGAAGAAATTGTTCCCAATGAAATAGATTTAAAGTGGGGAGTAAGTAGTTATGTGTCACTTGTTGTCCAGTTTGCTTCACAAGTACTTTTGGATCTGATA